>VZTV01002837.1:0-20509 GCA_013400875.1 Anhinga rufa
GCTAAGAGAGGACAGAATGGACATCTAGCAAATAATGAATGGAATGATATGGTAAAAAAGGGAATTATTTACTGCATCTAATAAAGGAAACCAGGGAGCCTGTTTTTAAACTGGCAGCANAGTTATCTGCTGCATAAAGCCAGAATGCTCAGCCGGAGCTGGTGAGAAACACTGTTGTGGCACACAAAGCAATTCAGCTTCCAGGCTAGTTCAGTCCTGCTTGGTTCTACCCTGTTGCGTTCATGGATTCCTACTACAAAGCGAAAGACTCGGAACTCCTTCATGCAGATACTCAGGCTGGACTGACACAATGAGAGAAGAGAGTTAAGTGTTCTCCTCCTTCCCTCGAGATCCAGACAGCCACTCTCTCCTTTCTTACCTTGCTCCTCCCTTCCCCATGTATTTCTCCAAAGTAACTGTTGGGATATATAGCAGAATTTTGTTTAAGCCTTCGTAACACCATGACTGTTAGAACAACTTAGGCAGCAGAAGTATTAAGCCTACACGATTTAGGAGGAGATGGGATAAATTCTTGCTTTGCTATATGATTTATTTGAACAGCAGCAGGCCTGGAAAAAATTTTAAAAGGTAACATGGGCAGATATTATACACAAAGGCACTTCAAAAAACTAATAGTACAATATTAAACAAACATGGCAGAGCACACATTTGTCCTCTTATAAGGACTCAGTCCTGAATCTTTCCTCACCCACCTCTCACTGGCTTCAAACTGATCACCACTAGCATAATCATGGGCATTACAGTTTGCCATGCAGGATATGCTTCAAAATTCCAGAATTATCTTGAAACACTACAGCTCCATTTCTTTCAGCACATGAAATATTAGCAGTCAAGCTACTCTTAGCACCGAGTAAAATGTGTAAGGCGCTTGGCTTTTGTTAACAATCCTTATTTTAGATATGCAACTCAAGCAATGGTTTGGATCTAAATTCACAGTAATCCTCAGTACAAAACTAGGCTTAAAAAAGTTACTGAAGTCCAGATGCTAAAATAAAGCCTTCAGGAGCAGCCCTGATGATCTGGTGGGGTGTAAGTGCTCTGTCCTTGGAATAGCTTGGCAAGGAATTGTTAGAATTCCTCCCTCCTCTTTCCTGGGGGGAGTGAATGCTGTAACAGCTCCCAAAAGGATGACACTCCCTTCCTTTCGCCTGCTCAGCTCCCTGCGGGGAATGGGTCTGGATTCACTATGCAGGACAGCAAGGGGAAGGGGGGGATGAAATCCTCGCTCTTCACTGGACACGGACACAATCCGAGCTCAAATTATTGACTTGTAACATTGCCACAAAAGGAACCACTTGAATTTTTTCTTGTGCAAACGGCTGTTATTGAAGTGCATGGGGCCTTCAGGGCTCTGTGAAGCCAAAGATTTGAGAGGAGTCTCAAACGCACATCCTCATCTTCCACTACAAAATCACTTGTTAAGGGCAAAGTATATCAGCAATTACAGGCAGAAATCCATGTATGCAAATAACCAAAAAGGATCATGAAAAACCCTGAAACACTACCAGACTTGTGGATTGCAGGGTTTGGAGGGGTGCAATAGCTTTTTGTTGAAAAAGTTAGGAACTTGTCCCCTCTGCCTCCACCAGCATCTCACAAATTTTCATCATCCTGTGATGGCTGTTATTATCTTTTTCTTTTGGCACCCACTGTTTTAAGTACTGGAACCTGAAGTATGGTTTACCCAAAGCTTTGGCATCACAGCTGTAACCTCAGAACAGAGAGGCTGGATTTAAAGCACGTAACAAGGAGCACTTGTACAGCTTTATCTTGTTCTGACACCACACAGACAAAGCCTGACAGTACTGGTCTTCTCGGGCTAATCAGTACAACCTTTGGCTCAAGTCCACAGACATTTGCTCATACAAGCAACCTTATGGGGTTACACACCATGGGCTACACGTTGGGGTCCTTGGATTACAGTGCTGCATTCACCTCCACACCATGCATCTCACCAAGGATACAGTAGAACTAGAAAAGATTAGAGAAAAAGGCAACATGGAACAGGCAGAAGACAACGTCTGGACAAGAAGAAACTAAATGAATTAAGGCATGCCAGCTGGCTAAGAGAGGACAGAATGGACATCTAGCAAATAATGAATGGAATGATATGGTAAAAAAGGGAATTATTTACTGCATCTAATAAAGGAAACCAGGGAGCCTGTTTTTAAACTGGCAGCAGTTTCGAAACAAAGGGAAGTGCTTTTTCATATAACAATTACAGTGTGGAACTCAGTGCCCACAGGGGCTGGTCGAGGCAAAGCAGCACACAGATTCAAATGGAGATCAGAGAAATGAATGACGAATAATACATCCAGCAGCAGATATCAAGCACAACAGTCTGAATGCAAACATCAGGCTAGGAAGCTGCAATACAACTCTGTCAGAAGCTGAAAAGATACAGCAGGGGAAAGATCACTTCAAATATATACAATATACGTACCCCTTTTCTCAGGCCCTTTCCTAATCCCTCTCCCTCACCAGCCTCTGCTGGAGACAGGATACTTGGTCACAATAACCTTTGATCTAATCTGGTGTTGCTCTGTTCTTATAAATTTCGCTATTTGAGTAAGACTCGTGCTGAACTTTACAAATCATTGAATCATTTTCAACGCTTATTGTTATGGTGAGCAACAGGACATGTTCCTTCTTTCACGATTTCTTGTTTTCCGCAGGCAATCTCAAAGTACAAAGCCAACTCCCTCTGTACAATTCACATTCGAGCAAATATCATGGAGACCAAAGAAAGCCTCTTGAATATTATTCTGGTTTCACATATCAACAACAAAGATGCAAAGGACTATACTGAAAACGTATGCTGTCTAGCAAGCCCTACATCTTTCTCAACGGAGTTAGGTTGCAGTTTCAGTGTAGTAACCCATTACAGATATTCAGTGTAACATCTTTGGTGCTTCTCTTGGCCAGGAAGCTATTTAGCAACACAGCTGCACAACGTTCACTGCAATCCTCCAGGTTTATGAGGAGTTATTTCATTTGAACATGCCATGCTCCTTTTGTTTACCTGCTGTTTGGTCTAATGATGCAACCTGACATTCTTCAATCACTTCACGGTGCTTGTAACATAGCCAGAGGCTTCGTTACCCACAGGAGATTATGGTTTTAACAAATTTGTGCAGCCAGCTTTTGGTGAAGTATTCTTGAACACAATTAACAACAACAACAACAAAAAAATCTCACAGACCAGGTTGCAGGTTTCTCCCTACCACTGCACTCATACCCTTCTGGACAAAAATCAAAACAGAGGGAGGCTAACACACTGCAGCTGGTTAAAGAGGAGGGCTGAGCATCCGGCAATGTAACACAGCTGCCTGCCACATGACAAATGCCCTGGTACCAGTGATGTACTGCGCTCATGGACAAATGAATTGCCACTGTAGATCATCTTGTGATTATTTGCTACTCAATGCCTTCTCCCACTGTCCCCCTAGAGAATTTTTGACTAAACATTGGAAAAAAGGCACTAGTCATGAATAATGTAATTCCAGTTACATTTGGAATTATTTGAAGCATTCAGCTCAAAAATACGCTCTCACTGTTCCCTTCAGCTTGCTGCTTAGGCAGTCACACGTATGTCACCACACTGGACACACTGTAGTAGATATGAAGTGATCAGGACAAGTATAAAGATCAGAATTAACTCCAAATTCCTCTGCTTTCAAGGAACTGTTTAGTTTAATGATTAAAGCCTCATGAGTGCTTGAATTGTGTGAACACCTGTCAGTGCGGTCTGGAAGAAAANNGTCAGTGCGGTCTGGAAGAAAAGGTATTTGCTTGCTTATTTATTTGAAAACTCTAGCTACATACTAGTCAAAGGAATTTTATTTGGTTTTCAAAACAGAGGCGAGATGACAATTTCAGCCAAAAAGTGACGCTTCAGTGCAAAATCAGCACACACAGTTTCAGGACTTAGCTTTTGTTCATGTAAGTATTCACTTTAATGTAGGGGTGCAGTTAGAACTAAATATGGCATCTTTAAATTTCCTACTGCACTGCTTTTGTGGGTAACTGTACTAATATCCCCACACCCCTGCATATCTAAGAAGTCTGCACACTTCAGCTGTTAAAAACAAAACAAAACAAAACAAGCACCCAACCAAACACAAAGAGAGAGACAATTAGGGTTTTAAGCATTTAAGGCTGCCCTCGCAACCTTAGCTCCACCCTTACACAGAGCATCTGCATACCTTTTTGCACAAATGTACATTATTCAGTAATAAAAATAGCATTCACCAAAAGCTTTGACAGTCACATCCAGGCAACTTTCTACCTAAAGCTCATTTTGACTCTGGATCTATTTTTCAAAGACATCAAGAGCTTTTTTCAAACAGGCAAGAGAAGTCCATTTCCTCAACTCTCTCCAACATTTGTATCCCTGCCTGGAAAATAAACAAATAAGTAAGTTATGACATGGCAGAGAACAAGCCAGGAAAATACCAGCCCAAAGGAGGCAAGTTTGGGAAAGCCGAAAACAAAAGATTACAATAGGAATGCTTATATAATCTTAATTATAGAGGATGCTTCTTCCATAACCACAATGGCATACAACTGCATATGTTAGAGAGAACAGTAGCTATTCTACTGGCTTCTCCCTGTCCTTACATCCCTCTTACCACAGTTAACAGTGCAAAAGAAATTCATTTGCATCCCCTTCCCCCAAAATGAAAAGGTTTAACTATAATTCTAAGGGGAGATGAAAGTGTTACCACTACTACAGAAAGATATCAACCTAAATGACCCTCACACTCAGTAAATCAATAGGATTTTTCTGGTTGCATAAGAACAGCCGCACAGTGTTTGCATAGGGAAACAATCAATATGAATGTCATCCAAATACGGATCTGACAACAGCAGGGAATGTGATCTAACGGAGGCGATGGGGGGAGGGAAGGGGGCTACACAAGAGGAAAAAAGGAAAGCATCGAAGGTGTTGCAGTCAGGAAAACCCTTCCAAGTTTTAGTGCCTTGGCAACCTCCATCATATCTTGAGAAATGTCAGAAATCAGGAAATATTACTTCAGGTTGCATGCTTCTGTCCTGGCCTATCAAACATGCAGAGTAGTAACAGCAAATTACTGGAAACTGCACTTTGAACTTAGCCACTGGCAAGGATCCCAGTCAAACAGAAATGTAAAAGTTCCTTTCCTCCATGGGGCCTCTTGTACGGGGGTGTCCCCATAGACGTTCAATAGCTGGTTGCAACAGGTTGGAATGAGGCCCTGAGCCAGAAAAACAAGCCCTGACCAGTATTATTTCCTACTGCCTATGTTGTTTATTAAAAAGATATTTTGGCACATCGCTCCTGGCTTTGTTGGGCTATATTAGAGAATCGAGGCCCATCGAGGAAAAACTGGCACCATTTTCACAAATTGTTTACTCCTCCTTGTCTTCCAGCATTCTGCCTTGTGCTTCCCTGTATGCATGACTATAGGTGTAACATAAAGATGTATTTAAAGAAGAATTAGAAACAGTCAGACTGGTTGCTAAGCAAAGGCTCTGTATTTCCTGCAAACAGAAAAGTAATTGGCCTCTAAACCCTATCAATATTTCTAGCATAGACAGAAGAAACAACATTTTTCTACACACCAGACTTTTACAACATGGTATTAAAAAAAAAAAATAAAATCCTACAACAAAGTATTCAGGAACAGTAACTTAATGTTATTAACAATCCAGAGAGTGCCCAGTGAGTGCAGAAAGGCACTGTAGATTTCCCCCTTCCGGAGGTGAAATGATCAAAAGATTGGCCTCTTTACAGTCTGTTATATTTCTGTCTAAGAAAACCCAATTTGCACAAGCAAATAAACTAGCTCATTATAAAACTAAGGGGTCAACTTGAGTCAGATAAACTCAAAAGTCAGACAGCTGAAGAAACAAACTTCTATTTAAGCCACAGCACAGGTGATCCTAGGAGGAAATTGTAAATCCCCATAGAGCCACAGCTTCCACATTGGGCAATAGAGAGCACAAGGAATGGAGGTGTGGGGAGAGAGTATTCTGCAATTTTCTAAAGGCACACAGCTCACCATACGTTTAATCAGAAACACCAAATCCCAGCTTTGCATTTGAAGGGGGAAAAAGCAAAGAGAAAAAACAAACATTGTATTCACAATGCAGCAAATCAGATGTTATTGCTCATACCTTACCATGTTTCTTGGCCCTACAAATCATAACTTGTCATCAGTTTCTTGCCTTTTTATTTTTAAAGGGACCAAGATTTCTTCTTATTCCCTCCCCTCCAGGAAAAATAAATAAATAAAGGAGACAAGAAAAGAACCATAGGAAGGATCACAGCATTTGCCAGGTACACAGTTTCTCCATTTACATGTCTACCTTGGTCTTTTTACCCCACCTCTTCATTGACGACAACTTCTGCCCCAAGTATATCTACACATACTCCTCCACATGATCACCCCGCACTTGCATCTCCTCCTACGTATACCAGCCTAGGAAGCAATACACCATCAGTCAGGTCTATAGCTGCTGAGCACAGGTTCATTTTTTCCCCTTACTGATGAAAAGGAAAAAAACGGACCACATCAGGACTAGTGAAGAGGAATAACTGAATAATAATAAAAAAAAAAGCCTAAATAACTTACCAAGCATCTTGAAAACAATTTTTTTTTTTCCAGTAAGTTTAAATATAACCTTCCTGGTGGCCAATCAATTATGTTTTGCCCATTTTATAAGATCGGTATGCATTTCATTTTTAAAAAGAAAGAAATTAGTTTAAGAAAATAATATGCTGAACCTCACAGATGTTTCTATAGAGGTTCCAGATCAATAGATCTGCCTTCCAATGAGACTTGCAAAGGCACATATCCAGACCTTATGAAAATAAAAAGCATTTATGACAACTTCAGCCTGTTATTTTANCACTACAGAGTGCTACAAAAATGATTTATCCCATTGTACTGTCTTCTATGGAAACCTAATAATCATTGTTTAACATCAAATTTGCCACAACTTTAGTGGAAGAGAGTACTTTACTGTGTATTAACATACAGTCTAATTTTGGTGTGAAAACAAATCTGTTTCTTCTGCACTTGCAAACTCAACACATGGAAGAAAATGTAGCATTTGAACTACCACAGATGCTTCTGTAGAAAAAACATGTCGCATATCAAAATAAGGCTAAATATTTTGTATTTTGTAATGCCAGTACAGCAGAGGACAGAAAAGTTTAGACATTTCATAAATAAATAAATAAATAGTTTGAGGCATTTACTGGTTGTCTTGAACGCAAGGAACATGCCACAGCTGGCAGTAACACGCCTTGTCTCAGGTGTTAGCCGTGCTAGCGCCCCGTTTCCCCGATTCTTCTGCACACATTTGCTTCAAGTACACTGAGGAACTACGATTTGGAGCATGCTTTTGCACCTGCGTGCAATCCAAAAATCTTTGATACCGTATGCAATTATGGCATCTAATAGGCTTTTAATTTCACCAAGAGCTGTCTCATGCATGAAGTTTTGCTAATAATTTTCACATTACACACCAGCAAATTGTATTCTGCGCTGGATTCTCAAGAAGGGCTCTAAGTAGTTAACGCTAGTTTGCAGGTTGCTTGTTTTTAAACCATACTACTGGTTTGTATTAAATGACACTGACTTATTGGCAATAAACCTATAAAGTAAAAAGCCTGAACTGACTGAAAAGACTACAGTGAAAAGGCTACAGTGCTGCATTATGTAATCTCATTAATCAGACCTGGAGCTGCAGGTGAGCAGGTTAAATAGAAGGAATAAACAGGAATTCAGTGAGGCACAGCTTTAAAAAAAAAAATAAAAAAATTTTGAAGTGCTACCTTCTGCACTGCTTGGACTTCGTGGGTCACTGCATTTATCCCAGGGAGCAACATTAGATGTCAACGTAAATTCCACTGGTTAGCTTATTGCAACACACTTAGTAGTTGAGAAGTTACAGATAACACATCATCAAATGAGGAAATCCACTGAAATCAGGAGCAAGATTTGTTCTAAACGATGAAAGAAACAAATTACCTAAAAAAAAGAAAAAGAAAGAAAGGAGAGTTAAGCCACTATCAGAAACTGTGCAAATAAATATTTTTCATTGTTAATAATATCAGGGTACTGACCTGGCACTTTCATCGTGGAGATTATACTATGTGCTGCATACAAGCACAAAATTGGTTTTGAGGTTTTTTCCCCTCACTTTTTCCCTCTTTAAAAAAAAAACAAACCTCATGCTGAGATTAAAAGGACAGAGCAGAGTGGGTAAGCAATATTAAATCAAGGGCCTGACAGACGTTACTCTGTCATGACCATCTTGTTATATTCTCCCCCCTGCCCAGCTCAAACTTGGGAGGACTCATCTGTTAATACCACCTTAGCTTTCCCCCCTTTTATTTATAGCACTGGTTATTCTACTGTTGTATTTAGAAGATTTACCAGACTACAGTTTCCTTGCCCACCACAACATTTCGTTTCCTACTGTCAGAACTACGTCTGACTCCATGTAAGAACATGCCAATTGCCTGTGTACTTTTTCTATTTTTTTTATGTTCTGTTTAAGCACTATGTATATATCTCACTTGTCCCCTAATTTCCTGAATATGATATATATTTCCTCATTGAAGTCACACGGCAGCGCAGGCCCACACTACAGCTACAACAGCTTTGCTCTGTCCTGTCAGAGGAATCAAGTTACCAGGAATGTCGATGCACTTCTAAGGAGGAGTGGGTTAGGGGAGGAAGACAAATATGTTTAGTAAGTTTATTCCAAAGAACACATGCTGCCCTGAGACAAACACTTTCATACGCAGCTGATTCTGTTTGTACAGACAATGAAGGAAAAGAAAAAAGGAACAGTGTTTTTGTCTGAAATTCCTTGAACGCAATATATAGCAGTAGAGTTGATTGAGAATCTCCCCAAAGCAAATATGGAAGAGTCATCCTAAATGCTGGAAAATTGTATATGGTAACAGCATGGACCATGCCACAGGAAAGTGTTGGCTTCCCAATTATGTCACTTTTCATGCAAGGTCAAGAGTTAAAATTCTGTTCTCAGTTGCACTGGTAAGCAGATAACGAGCACTGTAACACCACTGAGCTTGCTAGGGCTAATCTCAGATCTGTAAAGGGGAAGAGGAGAGACTGATTCCCTTTCAGAAGGAAACATTCTCTTCTCCAGCAGCTGAGCAGGCTCTGTATGTCATGAAGCATGCCAAGAGGCATGGAACAAGAATACAGTCAAAAAGAGAAATAACTGGCAGGTGGGTGGGGGATGTGGAGAACATATAAAAAAATCACAGCTGATACCATTTCTCCCATACACTAATACCTTGAGGAGTTCAAAGGTTTTCCATGCCTATGGCATTTGGCAATTATAATCGCAGAGTAAAATACCTAAGGTTAATGAGTAACCTCTAAAGGAAGTTACTTCACATAATGACAGCAATTTCTCTGAACTAAATGTTAATAATCAGGCCTGTAATACAGCGAGAAGGAAATAGTGGGCAATTGGTAAATGGAACTCTGTTACCTAGTAACAAGTCCTTGAGGTATGAGCCTAAAAAATTTGAGCAAGCAAAACACTTCCAGGCAGGCTGAGCGGCTTGACAAACAGAAAACATTTTGTAAAACCAGCAACTGTCCATGACATGGAAAGTGGAAGCAGGTGTGGCAAATTATTTCGTTAACAGGCAGTCGGAGGTAGAATTAACTAATGGCAAAGTAAAGGAAACACTGTCATGTAATCAGCAGCAAGAGCAGGGCAGCACAGTTCACGTTACCCTGCACAAGCCAACGAGCAGCAGCGCAACACTTGAGCGGCGCTGAAGATAAACGGGAATCCTGTCCCTTACGCTTACATTGTTCATACTCAGCTCTCCTGCTCTTGTGCCCTTTTCCTGCCCACCAAGCGATAAGCAGAGAGCCCCGCCGTAACTTCAGACACGGTACGTGCAAGCTGTGTGCAGTGCTGCCAGTGAAGCAGCAATGCTGCTGAGTCAGCGAAAACACCCCTAGCTACCAGGTTAGAGAAACTGTTGCAGAAAGGGTTTCGACACCTTTATTATAAATGGGGTAATGTGTGCTCTGAACCTAGCCGGGGTTATTGGAGTTTGCGATGAGGAAGAGCATCTCGGATGACTGCCACACTCAAACGCACAAAACAGGATTTCCCAAATATTCCTTTATAGCAACAAACACACTGTCAAAGTTGTCTTACAAATCCATCTCCTTTCAGTAACAGTTAAGGAAATGTATCCTCATCATTCTCCATGATCTCCATGTATCCTCATCATTCTCCATCTCATAAAATCCTTTGACAGGTACAGGAACTGCACAGGAAAAAAAAAAAAAAACAAAACCAAACAACTTTGTCAACCACCTTCATGCATTTTTTTGTGATAAGCAAATTGCATGTTTTATCTGTAAAGCTGGACAAACCAGCTCTTCACAGAACATTAGCAAATCCCATGTAAGCCACAACTGAAAAACATTTACTACAGCAGCCTTACCCTCCCAAACCCAGCCCTTCCCCTGTTCTTTGCCGATATGCTCAAAAGTGTGTCCAGAACCATGCAAAGGCTTGGATTTGTGTATTTGCTTATGACTCTTGGTCAGTATCACCAATACAAGTACCATGAACAAACAGAATAGTGAAAGATGCCTCACTCAATCCTACCTTATAACATACAGAATATTTACTTCCAGAAGAAGCAAATTTTAACTGTACTTATTAAAAGGAAACCATGTATCTATGCACCATCACATTTTCAGCCCCTAGGTCCTATGCTGATATTTTTCCTAACATTTCCTGGGAATGAAAGTCTGTCTGGAGTTACTGGCCAGGCTGATACACCTTTTTGTAACTCCAGCTGCCAGTGATAATTTCTAGAAAAAGCTGTGTGCTATTATCAATATTGCCAAAGTCTCTGCACAGAAGCAAACAAAAGAAGTTTTGTAAGAGAAAAAAAATTCCTGACTGAAATTGTTCACTGATTTACAACTAATGAGTGTGGCCAGTTCGTTTGTTTGCTTCTTTTAGTAAAATCTAATCAAAATTGGCCTCACCACATTTTCTTGGTGAAAGAAAGTCCTGTTCCTGATTTTCTCCTTATCTTAAAAACAAACAAGGAAATTTGATTTTAAGATGTGATGTTAATGCAAAAGTAAACTGAATTTTAAAAATCAAAAGGCCAGGAAATTTGCAGTTAACATTAGTTTTAACCTGTGAGCAAAACCAGCATTTTCATTTCATGATCACAATTCTGGACAATGTAAGACACTCTTCAGTGCTCTTATATTTGCATAAACTCAGATCCAAGATCATCCCTGCAGGAGATGACTCCAGGAAAAGAAGCCACAGCAAAGCCAAGACATCAGCTGGGGAACGATGGGACCATTCTTGCTCGGGCCACAGCATCCCCTCGATTTCACTTCTTCCAGCAGAATTCCTTACAAAAGAAAGTTTCACTGAACTTGGAGGTAGATCATACCCTATGTTAGCAAAAAGTTAACATAGCCTAAAGTTAGCAAAAAGGCAGAGCTAAATATTTAAGCAATCTTGATACTGAAAGCTTGGGATCAATCTGAATTTCAAGTCCCTCTGTTAAGAACATTTCTCAGGAGGAAATAGCTGGTTAGCTCCCAAGTGTTATGCTTACCACATGCTCCAGTTTTATTTCATTAGCTTGAAATATTTAAATCAGCTATTTAAATATTTAAATCTTCATCATATTTGGAATTGGAAGAGAAGTAGATAGAAGTGACCGAAGAAAAATATCATCAGCAAAAGACACATAAAAGCCTTTTTTAAACCATCAGATCTTGTTGTATACATACAAAGAAAAGAAGGAAGATCAAATTTATCGGAACTCTATGTTCTAACTACTTTCCGTAATCAGAAAGAGAGTATGTTATTTAGACACAAAATATTATCCCTAAATCATGACGCTAAAAGCACAGCTACACGAATTGCTAAAAAACATGGGCCAGGTCTCACAGTAGCACAGCAATGTTGCTCCTAACACTTGAGCAGGTGCTTTTTGCTATTTTATCCTATGTCAACAAGCCATATCGCATATATGAGCAGGATGTTACTTGGTGAACAAAAGCCACTACTGACCAAAAGCACACAGGTAAAGCACCAGCTGTAAAACCAGAGAATGATATGTACAGAAATAATTACAGATTTGGCATTTGCCATTGTTCAGATATCTGACTCCAGGAACAGAGAAGCTGACTGCTTTCAAGGAACGGTCAAGTACCCACCTCTGGCCCCTTTATGGCACCTGAAAACAGCAGCAATCAGAGCCACAAAGTGTGTTCTAACTTGTTCTGATAGAAGCCAATATTCAGCGTCGCACATTTTGGATATTAGCCTTCAAGGAAGGCAAGTGAACGGACAAGAATAAGGCGAGCCTCATATGGCGCATGAGCAGTGTACTTCATGTGCCAGGGCTACACTGAGGCATCTGGCAGCAGGGCTAGATTGGCACAGGGGCGACTGGGCAATCAGTCTGTGCTCGTGAAAGGCAGCAAGGCAGCAGGAGATGCTTAAGCCAACGCCACTAGGTCATCCTGGGACACGGCCACATACGCAGCTTTGTTCCTTTCCACAATGGACAGAGCAATGAAGCTCCTACAGAGCTGCTGGCAACACCACCTGAGAGCCACTCCTGGAACACGGGCTCTGAGGTGTGCGGTTTATAGCCCAAGGCATCTGGCAACATCTTGGCTTTGGCAGGCAAGCTTGCAAGGTCAGGAAAGCTGGCTGCCCCTCACCTAGAGTCTCACCCAGGGCAGACTGAAGTAGCTGGGGGGGCCCTAGCTGCAGATAGTCTCACTTTCTTTTTCCACAGTCGGATTCACAAGATGCATTGCCGTTCAGAAAAGGAAAATGAGGTCATTGATTTTTATGAAATTTTTTTGACAATAACCAAAGGCTGCTGCTAAAAACCTTTCCTCCCTCTAGTATGTGCCCTTAGACTTTACCCTGGAGACTGACAATAAAGATGTTTCAAACAAACTAGACACTGGACTCATCATCTGCACCTCAACTGGATCCTGCCTTTGCGTATGCTGCTTTTACAGTAGGAGAACTCTTATCAACAACCCATCTCAAGTGACTCATTTTACACTTGTGCTACAGAGATCAGAAGGAAGCCTCGTGACTTATAATCCATAGTTAAAACTGCAGGAGCATAAAGACAAGTTATCTGGCAAAATGAAAGTTAAATAAATACAGGTGCCTTGTGGTTGCTACTTGCTGATCTGGCAACAGTTGTTAGTCATTTCATCAGAAGGCCCATCTGCAAGGATCTAAGAGTCAAAAGCTTTGATTGTCTGCCCTTTATGTTGTCTGGCTCCTCTTCACTCATTCTCAAGAGCCAATGAAGGCTCAGAGTAGTAACAGAAACCTATCCAAGCCATGCTGTTCTGCAGATGTTTAAAAGATAAATGCACAAACTGTGAAGGAGCTCACAATACATGGCAAACGTTTTGATTAACTGTCCTAACTGGAAGTCACAGACTCTAGGCTCTCCTAGCATGTGTCTCAGCTTTTAAGAAAGTAAGTTTGTAATGGGCTTTTCTGGGAGTGCCTGTCATCCTGAGATAGTTTAGAGCCAGGCTCACCCCACTGCTCTGCAACAGAAGGCTGCACTGTAGTGGAACTGATGTGGTTGTGCTGCAGGGAGAAGCGGGAATCAGATCCCTTTCAGGGAGGCACTGTGAGGACCCCGGGAAGCTGCATCCACCACTGGGCTCAAGTCCGCTTCAGGGGAGCAGCTCCATAATCACTCCACAACTTCAAAGGCATTCCCCTCCTACTTGCTTCAGTCTGCCCAGTGGCCTGGATACAGGGGTCAGGCATACAGCCCTCGGTTTGGCCCTTTGGGAATTACAAGCGGAAAGAACCATGGAGAACAAGTGGAGCATGAGGTGGCACACAGTACTTTCTTCCCAGTACACTGGGCGTTAGAGCTTTGCAGGAAGTCAACCGACATGATGGTTACTTCTTCGCAGCCTTAAAATCCAGGACAATACCTGCTATAAAGGATTTTGTGCCAAAAAGAGAGAAACCAGCATCACATCCATAAAACACCTTCACAAGTCCAGCGGTGAAACCACCCCATGCAGTGAGTGGCTTGCAGCAGGGAAAAGATCACATCCACACATGCAATGCTTGCTGCTGAACTCGCGTCTCTCAAATTTCCTGTACTGAAGAATATAGGATAGTCCAAGAGACATTAAGCATTGCAAGGGGTGTTGGCACAAACTGACAGAAACCAAAAGAAATTCAAATTCAAGGCTGAAGCGCTTTCCTTACCTCATCCCATTGTACTTAGTTATTTCAGCACGTAATTGCTAACATCCTTCATTGATCTGAAATTCCTGTGGCTACAATAAGGCCAGCCACGGATGGATGCTAGCCTTCACTCTGAGTTTACATGCCTTTGTTACAGCCCCTAGGCTCAAAATGTATAAAGCTTTCAAAGTGTCAGTGACCTAAATACATTTCTGAAAGCCCCAGTGCATTTGTGGGTGCCCCTCATGATGCATACAGCCCATTTCCTGCAACCACGCCAACAGCCCTAGGCTCCCCAGCACACGACAGCTCCTCTTCCTAGCCCTGTTTATTTGTCCTTTTTCCACTTACAGTCATAAAATCATTTCCTCTTCCTCCTGAGCTCCACATTAGCTATGACTAACTGCCTCAGGGTATCCCACTTATAAACTCTCTGTACAGCCCCATCTGAGGAGTTTGGTGTCAATGCTTGGAGATAAATATTCACTGGAGCATAAGGGTTTTATTATTCTGAGAGAAGGGACAGATGTACAGGTGATTTTTTTCACTCCCAAGGTAAAAGGGAAGCTATCGAGATTACTATAACACACAAGAGCATAATGTAGAAGTACTGTTATGTAAGAAAGAGGAACAAATTGGGAGATGCATATGAAATTTATATATATTGATATATTTTATATATAGATATGAATACTTTCCATTAGCAAGGGGAAAGATTAAATAACAACAGATAGTTCTCACACCTTTAAAAAAAGCTACAAGCATAATTTTTTTTTATTTCAGTAGCCCACTTTTAAAATGCTAATCAGTGCAAATTATTTGAATTCTTGTACAAAATACATTCCAGGAAGGCCTTTATGGTTATTTCTAATGTTCAGTTCAGTAGAAATATATGAACTATTTAGCCTGTGTTTGAAAATGTTCAGTCCCAACCCATATAGTAGAAGCATACCACCCTCAAGGTGAGAAAAATATTTTAACGTTTTCCCATCACTTCCCAAAAAAAACAGCTCAGAAGACATTGGTGAAGCAGCACACAAATGACGGTCTTGACAGGGTTTGTTTGAGAGAGCAGTAGGATATAGAAGAGAAGGGGCAAAAAGCTACATGGAAACAACAGATCCTCCTTCCTGTATGCAGCATCAATATGTTTGGTTGACATGGAAGTCCTTAATGGACAAATATATCCAAGTCTCCAGCGAATCTACAATCCAGATAAGGTAAAGCTAGAAGACACCAAACATCCCACTTTCACAGACATTCTGAGATCCTAACTTTAAATAGCTGCTCACCCCCTCCCTCCCCTAGAATCAGTCTTGGATATTTTTTAAATGGCCCTCTAAACCTGGATTTATCTAAACTGTGATGGTCCCTACAGTGAGAAAAAATGCTGGGAAAGCACAGGTTAATTCCAGAACTAGTTTTTGTGATTTTACAGTGACTTTTTAGTATCCATCTCAGCCTCCTTCTCGTTTTCAGATATTCTTGACCAAGATACAAGATTCCCCTGCTAAACACAGCTTCACTAAAACTCCTATTTCCTTTTCACACATCAACACTTTTTGGGGGAGGGACACAGCTCCAACCCAGGCTGTCTCACAGCTAAGCACCCTTGGCGGCAGCTGGGAAAATGGGTCACTTACTGACAGTTGACTGACCCCATTTCAGGCTGAATTGCAGGATGTGTCCCAACGTTTGGGGAATCGCAGGGTTTATTTGCTGTCGGGGAGGTGAGGGTTATCAGCACTGCTGGGAGCGGAAACGACCCAAATCTGCAGCGGGGCAACTTTGCAAGCATAGGAAACGCTCCAGCAGCCCCAGCAGGTCCCTCCCCGCTCCTTCTTACGAGGCTATCGCAAGGCAGGTATAAAACCTTCTCAACTTAGCACAAAGTAACCATGACCAAGCCCTCAGTCACACCACCCAGCTAGAAACATACAGGCAAGGCCCAGGGTGCCGTCCTTCCCACAGGGCCAGCCAGAGAGGCTCCCCATGTCACCGCAGCCCTCCCCAGCCCTCAGCCACAACCACAGGACACCACCGACACGTGCGCCTTCGTGGCAAGCTGCAGCCAAGCACACACGGCTTTTCATGGCAGCATTGAATCGCCTCCCACTCCGGTGGTCCCAAGGGATCAGGTGCTGAGGAAAGCCTACTTCCACACATTTTAAACAAAGGGGTTCAGCACCATCTCGCCATATCCAGGATACCTCAGTCTGAGTGGGTTTGTGAGGGCCCTCACGGGTGGGAAGGGGGTGCCGCTGGCAGCACACCCCCCCGCCATTTGCCGTCCCCCACCCCGCCCCCCTGACGCCTGCAGCCTTGACCCGGGCAGGCACCAACAGAGCGGAGCAGCATGCAGGGACACCCACGCAATAGCAAGATCCAGTTTTACGGCATGTCTCAAGCCTTCGATCACGAGTAAATTTAAAAACACAAGGTCTACAAGCTGGCTCCCAAGTACCAATTGAACCACACATCCACTAGGTCCAGGTGGAGGCAAAAAAAATAAATAAAAAGAAAGAGAAACCTGTAACACATCTTCCTCTGGCCTTGCCTTCCCTCTCACTGTGAGAAGCCCTCCCCAGGCGAGGTGGTGGTATGCCCTTCATACATAAAATGGACAAAGGGTCCCCAAAACGCAGCCAGCTGGCTCCATTTTCTATTAGCTCTATACCCAATATCTTTACTGTTGTCATCATTTTCTAAGAGCTGGGGACAAAAACAGCTCTCCAAGAGGCTGACGGGTGCTTTGGCACACCTAGACAGTGTCAGGGCTCCAATCCAGCCTCACAAGATATCAGCCAAGCTGAAATGTTTTTCCTACCTATTTCAGTGGACTTCAATCACATCAGACCACTTAATTTCACACAGATAAATTCTTGTGCCCACAGTGGCCCTACATACACCATTAGACCTCTTCGCCATGAAATTAAGTTTTAACATGAAAACAAACGGCCCTTAAAAAAACCCAAGATGCAATTCAAACATCCAGAGATCATCACTTAATGGCGCGCAACCAATGTCACACATGTCTACACTGTGCTGCAGTCTGTTATATTGGTTTATGTCCCCAGTGACTCACAACATCATTTCAATCCAATCAGCATGCCAGGAGTTGTTTTATGGGAGATGTCGGCGTTTTTCACTATCTTTCTTCCCTCTTTTCTTTTCTTCCCCTTCCCCACCCTTCCCCCAAGAGCCAGCTTTCACACAAACCCCATTTCTTCAGGTCATTTTGAAGAAGATGACAGCGTTGTGCATTTTCCTTCTTGCAAATTCTGTGGAAGCCCTGCCTAAGGAAGTGATATATGGCCAGAAAGAGACCCTCACCCTCAAACCTAATTAGAAGCCTTCACTGTTCAGCAGGGTTTCAAGAGGACAGAAGCCCGAGGCAGCTGGATGGGAATACGAACCATACCATGCTCAAACTGCTTTCTCATATTCATTCAGTGACCAAGACCCATCTGTTTATCATCAGCTGCAATACAGTCTGAGACAAAGTGCATTGTTAATAGGGTGTGTTTGAGAGAAAAGTCACAGGGAAGTGCCCTAAACTAAGTGATTTCTGAAAGTAATGGCTACAGAGTATATACCACACAGTAGCGCTGCTCTGATGGGCATTTTTCTTCAGTCACTGCCATTAACTATGTGGTTTTGCTGGCAAGATTCAAAAACAAACCAGAAGGGGTGGCAAAGAACCTTCTCTAGTTAAGAGATACTAGTTCCTAACACAATATTTTAAGGTTTGTAAAATGTGATGCACTGAGATGGCTGCAAAATAATAGTCATATTTTAGAATAGAGAAGCAGAAAAAGGATAAAAAGGATTTGCCCAATTCAATTAGAGATGCAATCTTTCTTCTAGAAATATACAGAGATTTTGGCCCCACGCAAATATTTCAAACCTCTTTTTCACTTCATTATTTTAGCAAGTAATAAAAGAACTAAGATGCATACACCCGTACACCAAAATAAGTAGGTTAAAAACCTCATAAAAACATATCCAGGCCCGTGCATGCTCAAGGATTTGAAAAACTTGAGTTCTAAATTTTATTCCTTTTTCTTGTAAGAAAAACAGGGTTTGCCATACATTATCAGAACAATAGTTCCTATTGTCCATAAGCTTGTCTCTAACAGCAACCCAGGACAGTGTTTTAGAATACAGTGAATGTTCTTCAAGTAACAGTTTTGCAGTAGCTTGCACCTATGATTACATATACTAACTCCAAAGCATTAATTAGCTTGAAGATCCTTCATCACCCTTACTCAAGTTCCTCTCTAAAATATCAAGTTATATTATCATATATGATGACTAACTGTTACCTATTATTTGGTAGCTGGAGATTGTGCTTTTAGGCCACATCCCTATTCTATTCAGCACTGTACGAAAAAGAGGAAGAACCGGGAGACCACACCATCGCATTTCACTAAGGCACTGTGAAAATGCAGTTGAACTGATTCCACTGAGGGACGTCCCACTCTGAGACAGCTTGGATATTAGGTTGATTGAGAGCTGCAGATTCTCTGCTGCTGAAAAACAAACAAAAATATCTCAGAAGTGGAACAGTTCCCACATGAAGCAGTCAAAAAGTCAATGGCCACCTAAAATAAATAATTATTTTAAAAATTAGCAACAATCTAAGAGGATGTTAGGGTTCTTCCTATGGTCACCCACCTGCATATAGCTGCTGTATTTCTATCAATTAAGTATGATGGGTGCACAGTGCCACTTGGGACGTGGAATAGAAAGCTCGACACCAGAGAAGCAGAAGCACAGTAACTGGGAGAGACTATGAAGCACACAAAATGCAATTGAACCAGGAGGCTTTCAGTCACCTCCCCCCGAAGCCTCTGTATCTCAGAAATAGAGATATCTTGCAAGCAACGTGCCCTTTAGTTTAAAATCAAAGGCTATAGGGTGAAATTTTTTTTCCTGTTGTCCCTGTTTCAGCTTTCAGAAATTTAACATTGTCCACTATCAAAGCATTCGTTCATCATCTCGGTTTTCTTGCCCCTTGCTATACTACTACCTTTTACTAACTTACGTACAGTTGCTGTTCTTAGCAGGCTCACAGAATGTCGTCTGGAGGCAAATAGACACTCCAGTAACTCAAGCATATTATTTCATCTGGTACCAGAAATTTTATATGTATACTTATTTCATAAAATGATAATAAAACCTAGCAGTTTCCTTTCCTATACATGCATACAAACAAAAGATGGCTTTGTTTGTGAATAGAAGTTTGATTATCTGAGTCTGGAATCAGAATAAAAATAAAAGCTCAGACTGGATCTTTTCCAACAGGACCTAAACCCGGAAGAATTACAGCAGTCTTGTGATACAGCAAGGAGTTATATAACACTTGTCATTGTCATGTTGTTATTTCTAAGGTTGACGTCACAGTTTGCTCTATGGACCTCTTCTCTCTGTGAGGTGATCTACTCAGCAGGTTCAAGCTGCTATGTATTACTGAAACAGATGCCTCCAGCAAGAGAATCACTTTATTTCATAAATTCATGAAGTTTAAAAGCTAAATGGAACTATTGCATCACCTAAGATCCCATAGTCTGTACAAAAGGCCATTTAATCTCAGCGACCACTCTGCTCATCCCAGCAGCTTACATTTGGTTTAGGCAACTCTTTCAAGTAGGCCTGCAGTCCTGACCTGAATAAATCAAGAGCTGGGAAATTTATCACTTTTCTTGGTAGCTATTATAGTGGTTATTAAACCTCACTACTCAGCGCGTTAGGCATGTATCTTTAGTTTTCTGGTTTCAAGTTCAGTCTTGTGACTTATCCTGCTAAATTACAGAGCCCTTTAGTACATATTTCCTCTCCACAAAGGTGCTTAAGCACTGTAATCAAGTCACTCCTCAAACTTTTATGTGATAAGCTAAATAGATTGAATTCTTGATCTCTCTCTCCATGCAAAACTCAAGCCTTTAAACTAGCTCTCAAGCTTTCTGCACTCTTCAGTCTTTCAACATCTTAAAAACACAGGCACACAGAGGGTTTGCTGTACTCCAGTGCTGGTCTTGCTGCTGTGTTATTCATGCATCAAGGATTACATTAACACTTCTGTCCCCTCTAAGCTCCAAATCCTTTCCCAGATTTTTCTGGGATACACATCCCATTCAGAAGTCAAAACCTCAGCTTTTTGCTCCTAGGTGAATAATCACAGAATCACAGA
>VZTV01002839.1:0-11669 GCA_013400875.1 Anhinga rufa
TTGCTCACGTACAGTTTCTTTGGTTTCTAACATAATTGTGATTTGACTCTTTGGTACCAGATAAGATTTTTTTGTTTCTATTTAAAATATGTTTGTATCAATTGTGCATTATGGAGGAATAGGAAAGTTAAGTTTGAAACAATTTTTCTTTTAGAAACTTGAGATCAGCTGTTACACGCTTTTTCACAGCTTTAATAATAAGCAGTGGTTTTAACAAACTTTTGAGTGATTATTATCTGAATAATGCTTATATTTGGGATTGTGTTTTTATGCTTTAAAACTAGAACCAATGTATTCCAGCACTTACTTTTTACTTTTACTCATGCACAGCCCTCTTTTAGCTGCAGTTCTGTGCTGCTCCTTACCTCCTTACTCCATATCTGTGGTTTTTCCACTTCATTTGTATCCTTTTTGCATGCTTCTTTTTGCATTCTCTTTTATTTTCACACCAGTCAGCTTTGGGAAAACTGACAGTGAAAGAATGAAAGTGTTGTGAATCGTACCTAAAAACACCTGGTAAAACTTTATTTTATGGCATCAAATAAAAATGCTGAAAAATACCTGTCAAACAATATTTTTTTTTACCAGAAAACCAGAAGCTTGAAATACAGTGACGCAAAAAAAAGAGGTGTAAATTTACAAGAAGCTAGGCAATGGTGATAAAAAGCAATGTTGCAGAAGTTAAAAAAAAAAGAAAAAGAAAAAGAAAAAAGATTAAATGACATTAAAAAATATCCAAGTCTTCATTTGATTATCTTTAATCTAATTATAAAAAGGAGCTGCTTAGTTCCCTGCAAAACAAGGAGACCTTAGATGGTTTAAGCAGAAAAAACAGAGGCTAGCACAGCAAAAATAGTGCTAAATTAAAGCACTTGGAGGCCAAGGGCTTTGAACCTGGGTTTAAGCAGTCATTCCAACCTTGTGAGGCAGGGGCTACAGAAGTTTGGGCTCCTGCTAACAGAGCCCTCATTGTTCCACCAGGCAGCTAGAAAAATGCTGCTTTATATCTCCTCACACCACAAGCCCAGCACACACAGCCTAGGAGGAGAAGGAGTCCGAGGGTGTGCTATCCATTGAAAAGCCATTTTTCCGCTATAAACTACCCCATGCTCCAGCCCTGGCTCGCCAACTGTGCTAACGGGATGTTATGATGGTGCATAATTTATAACTGGAAATTTCTGATTTATGTGGGATTTGGGGCATTTGTGTGCCCGCCCTCCCAACCTTCCCTTCTTCACTCAACCCTGGGCACAGCAAGGTGAAACCTTTCAAACTGCGGAGCCAAGGTATCCACTGTGCTAGTAGATAAACATTGCACAGTTGAAAGTTCAGTTATTCCACACCTGTTTAATATGTTTATTCAGTAATTAAAGATTAATGCTTATTCCAGACCAGATAAATATATACTGTACACATGCATGCATTCTGTAAGGAACAAAGATTTTATTGTATTGAGCTACTTAAGGGTACTGAAACGAACAATTTTAAAAAGCCTAAGCCATGTCACATTTAGGCCATGGTATAAATTACATTACATATGTTGGTAAAAGATGCTAACAGTAGGTCAGTCAGAAGAATTACTGAAGATAATTTAGAGACAGGCCACTATTTATTTGTATGGCTCATAATTATGGCTGTTTGCAGAGATGGCTATGGTTCATTGCTATGCTGCAGCAAGCTCAATAGAAGGCATATGTGATGATGTTTGCATGATTTAGACTTGCTGAACCTGTAATAAAATGTATTCGGCTGAAGTGCTCCAGAATGTTTTGTTTATATATATGCACATATATATATAATATGCATATACTGTTTTATATATATAGCTACACACAAAAATATTCTTCATATGTATATCCACACACAGAAATTATATATGTACACACATATACACACAAATAAATGAAGAACTCTTTCATAAGTTTTCCATATGCAAAAATATACACAAAATAAAAAGGCCAGATCCATTGTGACAGTAAGAGGATAATATGAAACCTTAGTAGGATATGTCATCAAAGGAGTATTTTCACAATGATTTTCACAATGACTGTCTTTTCCTTAACAAATGTCCAGTTTAAATATGTCATGTTTGACCAGGTCAATAAATAGACGTAACATAATGAATCTCATCTAATTTCTTTTTTTTTTTAAATGTGTAAGGGAATGGAGATACTCTACTCGCATCCTGTTACATTTTAAAGGAAGCTTTACATGTACCTCTCATAAGGCTCTTTTGAAAAAGATCTGTTTTCCTCTCTACAAACTCACTGTGCAGTGTACCATGGAGGCTGGAAGCAACATCTTTACAGTCATAAAGGGCCATGGGAATAGCTGAATCATGTCTGTCTGCTGAATTCACACCAATTATGCTAATTCTATAATTTCAATTATTTGAAGTAATCAAATACAATTCAATTAACTGTGCTTCTTATAAAGGTTGTAGATTTATAATCAGAAGCATCTGAATAGTAAAAGATATTTTTAATTGTATCATTTGGGTTGTTATTGTGCTCAATTAAACCTACAAAGCTGGTAAACTAGTATGCTTGCCATACTGGAATTAAACTGCTGCTAAGGAACACATCCTTGAAATACGTTTTAGGTGGTTTTATTATTTGTAGCTCCAAACCAGAACAGCAGCTAATGGTGTTCTTAAGGTTAAATCAATAGTTTTTATGCAAGACTGAAAGAATATACTTCAGTGGACTTAATTATCAGCCTGTTTAACCCATGCTGAGTGCTGGACTCTTATTTTGCATTGGTAACATTCCCAGTCTCTTTTAAGGAGGAGGGTTTGGCCAGTACTGATTTTTTGAAGCCTCTACTCTCTGCATGACTTGACCTTACTCCCATTTAGTAAGGGCAGAAAGCTCTGCACACCTGAATGGGGAGCAGGGCAAGCCCTCCATGGGTTGAAGAGTAATCTCCAGCAAAGCACTCTCAGCCCACTCGCCAGCTAGCAGAACAGGAAAGGGTCAGGACAATTCACATGTAGCAAAGGTCTTCCAAGTTTGTTTTTTAATGATTTTTGGATATACCTGCTGATGCTGAAGACACTGCAGTGCCTCTCACAGAAGCAGTATACATCTTGCTTTGTCTAGTGTTTTCCAGACGGCATGTTAAACAACTCAGAGAGAAGATGGCATGTATGAGTGCACATGTTCAAAAAGAATGAGTTTGCTAAAGCCTTATTGTAAATTCCCAAACTGACTCCTGTTTGCAGTGGCACAGATTTGTGACTGGTCATCCTGCCCCCTTTCCCATAGAAATAGAAGAACTGTTCTCAGTTTTAAGACAATGCATCCCAAATTGCAGTGGTATACAATTTGCATGTGTGTGAAGTAAACATGCACTTGTAGTGGTGTGTACACAGCTGAGTATAGTGGTCCTTTTCAGGGCCATAAAAATAAATGTAAGAATAAAAATCATTAAATCAAAGCCACAAAAATAAAAAATTAAAATGCAAACAGCAGAATTATTTCCTGTTCCAAATTTTGGAAATTAAAAGCTTCCTTCCATCACTTTCACAATGCACTGGGCAGAAAGGGAGGCAAACGGAAAGGAATTGCGTATCAGAAAAGTCCTGACCCATTCCTGGCTTTCACAATGCCCCTAGAACTGCACAGAACATCAGTAACCAGACACAGAAAAGGTGCTGCAGATCCAAGTCTCAAATCAAGGTTTAGTGCACAGAATCACAGGTTGGGTTGGAAGGGACCTCTTGAGGTCATCTGGTCCAGCACCCTGCTCAAAGTAGAACAACTTCAAAGTTAATCCAATACCTTGGTTAAAGCATGTGGTCTAGAATAATGCAGCTATCCAAACATCACTCTGGTCAAGCAACAATTTGTATCTTTGCAGAAAACAGAACTGTAGAGGAACAGTGTACTATGCTTCCACTTTGAAATAGAATAACAAAGACATTTTGCTTATTTTCGCAAAACCGAAACATTTGCAATTTGCATGGAATTAGTGGGAGGATCTGGGTTTTTTTCTGTGTTGTTTTTTTTTTGTGTGTGTGTGTGGCTTTTTTTTGTTTGTTTGGGTTTTGGTTTTTTTTTTTTTTGGTCTGTCCTAGTAATAGGACTGTGGAAATACAAAGCCTAAATAAAGAATGAGTTCTAGTGAGCTTGTCACTAGAGCACATTGTAGTACTAGGTGTGTACATTAGAGGCAGATGTAAATAGGAAAAGCACATGAAAAGGTCTCCAAAGGTCTTGACTTCTGGATACGCTTGGATGCCAAACCTGAGGTTTCTTAGTGAAGACCATCTCTAATTTTAATATTTTGGCCTAAAAGAGATTTTATTTTTAGCAGCATAACAGATTAAATTTTTAAGTATTTTGTAAAAGGCATACAGATGAAATCAACACATATATGCATCTTGAGGTAGGATATGAGACTGGCAACCAGTCACTGCTGAATCTATAAATCTTGTGTAAATGCAAAAAAATCAGTTGTAGAATATGTAGTTCAGAACCAGAAGGTATTATTTATTATTAATTAATTGAATACCATAAAAATATCTCTACCTATCCAACTACTGAGATTTAATTATAAAGGGAACGCATCAAGGCACAGCACAAAAGGACACTGAAATCAGCCTCATGCCAAATTCCACACAAATGCACTTGGTACTGTTTTCCAGGTCAGAGAAAGCAGGAAGGGACTAACCGAGTCCTGGTTACATAAAACATTAATGAAATGGACAGAAAACATTAAACAAATAGAGATCTCTGGATTAATAGGTATACTCCTCTTCTCCACCATGGGCAAGTGCCTCCTATCTTGCCTCATCTGCAGTCAGCTACACTGGATTAAGCAGAATCCTGAGGTTTAAACAGAGAAATTGCTCCTCACACAAGAGAGGTAATTTGAACAGGCATTTAATTACTGCAGCCATCCAAACTGTAGTGAGGTAAAAGTGCAGTCTTAAGGGGGGAAAAAAACAACCAATCCAAAACCTCCAAACACACGAACAAGTCAAGACTAAAGCAGCTGGGAGCTGTTTGTGACTTCTCTGTTTCACTCCTTTAGATTTTCTGGCATTTTTATTGCCTGTTATCCCAGTGATAATATGTAAGCACGCAGATATACTAAATTGAGAGCGGGGAAAAATAGAGGCCACATAGAAAGCAGCAGACTTGCAGTAACTGATAAACATCAGTAATTTTCTAATAAGCTGAAAGTTTCTAGAAGTTTAAAAGTTAGCAAATAAACTGTTACTATTCTGATGGAAAGCCTAAAAGGAAGTTTAATGTTTCTAAGAGCAAGCATTCAAAAATCTGTGCTTTAAGCTTCCCTACCCCACCCTGCTCATTTGAAAAAATGCACATACATTATGGGTTTTTTTTGCTTTTCTTCTTGTTTTTGTGCTTTCAGGTTTCGCTGTATAACCCTGAGTGCCATAATCCTCCCTTCTCTTTTTTTCTTCCAAATGGCAACTGGGATTTTCATGAAATCATTTGACTCCAGTGCTGAGGTTTTAAGAAAAACAAAAAAAGCACACACTCTCCTAACTAATGAGAAAAATGAAAAAAGCTGGAAATGCTAGGATTTGGTTAAAAATGTCTCTCTCATTTAAAGCCAGAGGTTACCATAGATCTCAAAAAAGTCTATGAAAGAAGGATGGACCAGATTTCAGTCAAAATTACAGGATTTGGACAAATTGCTTTGCAAAGGTGAACCAGCCAGAATACTCACCATAGTTATATTTGTTTACTTGCTCAGCTAATGAAATTATGGAAAATTCTTTCATAAACATAAGCAAGTTTGGAATGCTTGAAAGTGGGCTTTTTGCCAAACTAAAAAGAAGATAAAATAAAAGTGAAGCCATAAATAAATGCAGGCAACATGGGAAGAAGTTTTGATCTCACTGACTTCACAGGTCCCAGCATTTCACTCCTATATAATGAGTCCATTAACAATAAGGAGAAGGCTATTTTAATTATTCTCCTCAATTCAAAATCAGAAATGCAGCCTCAGTTTCTTTGTTGATGGGAAACGCCTTTAATGAGAAGAAGTAATGCATTATAAGTATCTGATGGTGGGTGTCAAGAGGATGGGACCGGACTCTTTTCAATGGCGCCCGATGACAGGCCAAGGGGCAACGGGCACAAGTTGGAACACAGGAAGTTCCACCTGAATATGAGGAAAAACTTCTTTCCTGTGAGGGTGCCAGAGCAGTGGCCCAGGCTGCCCAGAGAGGCTGTGGAGTCTCCTTCCCTGGAGACATTCACACCCCGCCTGGACGCGGTCCTGTGCCCCCTGCTCTGGGTGTGCTGCTCACGCAGGGGGGTTGGACAAGATGATCTCTGGAGGTCCCTTCCAACCTCTACCGTTCTGTGATTCTATGATCTCTCATTCAAACACTTTAACACCATCACTGGAAAGTAAGTACCCATTAGTTGTCATCAGGGCTGCCTGGAGCCTTATCTCAAAGTAACACTAAGCTCCCAAAGCCCTCAAAAATTAGATAAAATCCTGTGCTAGTGGAAAGGATCCGACAGAAGATTTTCAGATTAATTCTTCAAGTCCTTGTGCATCATAACAAACAAAACACCTTTCACAATTTTCCACAGGAAATAGATAAAAGGCGCAGTGAAATAGCCAGCAGTTCAGGGGGCTCAGCGGCCTCCCTGGGAATGCCAAAGACAGAGGCGTAAGTCCCTGCGGCATTTGATTGAGGCTAGAGGCTTGAAGCTCACTCTCTGTGATTTGAAGTGAGTAGCACAAAAATCAGCTCATTAAATAAGCCCGAGGCTGGTGAGCATTGGCCTCTCTTGTATATTGACCAAATTCTTATCCTTGTCAATACTGATATGCATAATCCATCAACAGCTTTCCCTTTTGATGAAACAACACATCAGAGTAACTTCTCCTTACCCAGCTGGCCGGAAAACACCTTGTGGGTTATGCAAGAAGATAAAGAACTGTAGGCAAGGCCCTAGCTTGGAAGTCTTTTGCTGGTTGACTTTAGGGAAAAGCATAACACATTCAGAAAGAGCTATGGGGACCACTGGGATGTTCAGGGGAGACAGCTGAAGAGGAGTCTTCTCTCACATGAAGCAACTGCAGTGGGCTCTGCTGAATTAACACAACCGAAAACTAAGTGATTGCCAAGCTGGGAACCAGTTTAACAGCATGAGCACCTCAAAGTTCAAATAAGAGGAATGCAACAGCAAGGGTCACTGCAGGAACAGGCTTGTAAGGGACTGGTAAGGTTTATTAAGCACCACTCATCACTCTTCGTTTAGCACAATTGTGGGAAAAGAAGATTTTATAGCCCAGTGATCCAGTCTACAACAGGAGTCAAATGTGCAAGACAAGTCCTGTCTCTTGGGAAGAATCACCCGTTAGCTGTGAGAGAAACCACATTTGCTTCTTTGGCAAAATGCTGGGGACTCTCCTCCCACACAGAAATCAGACAAGACTCCTATTTATCTGAAGATGCCAAGAACATATTAATATATATATATATATACACACACGTCACCGTTCTACCACATTCTTTCTAAAGGCATCTCTAACATTACATGTGTACAACCACTTACAACAGTACCATATTTGTGCTTATAAATTAAGTAGCCCAGCTCCCAACAGGCATGCAGATGGAAACATGCCACCTGAAATGCACAACCAGAACCAAGACTGAGGCCCAGAAAAAATGTACCCTACATATCTAGATAAGCTGTAGAGAAAGTGATCAGACTTATTAAAAAAAACCCTACAACCATACTTCAGAAGCTACTCATAGTCTGCCGAGAGGATATTCTAGAGTTCATCAGAGGACACAGTATATTTTCAATAACTAGGAAAGAGTTACCTGTTTTATTCTTTCACAACTATTCCTACATAAATTGAAATAAAAAAATACTACTATAAAATTGTATTAATTTTTAATTAGCTGCTCAAAAATAAAACTATAATAATGTTTTATTAAAAACCTGAAGAAGAAATTAATGCAATTTTCATTATACCTCAGGAGGTGGGTTAATTTTTTTTTTAACCTGCTGCCCTGTCAGGCCTTATTATTTTCACAAAGATCTGACAATCATGGGGTCATATTTGTTAGCTGCTTGTGACAACATTCAAAAGGGGCACTATATATCACCAAAACAGCTCACAAACTGGCTAGTCACATTATTTATTATGAGCCACACATGTGACAAATTATTTAACTCAGTGACTCCTAATAAGTCAAAGAGCAAGCAATTAGCTAACACAGTATGAGGGCTGTTTGTGGCAATTTATAGATGCTCTCAAGCTGTCACAGCACTTCAAAGTACCATTAGGGGGGGAACCTCTTAATGACTCACTTGAGATGACAAGCATTACACAGCACACATGGCAGCAATGAATTTGGCAGCTGATTCTGTTACTTGAAGCTTCCTCCTCTTCCCCCAACAGCTGTTTACATGTTTGCAGTTTGCATTTCTCTCTTGCAAGTTGCTCGTCACTGGAAATGTGGAGAGGGAGGCATTGTGTTCCTTTGCAACAGAGTAAGTGCTGTTCAAAGCCGCTCTGGGTGTAAGTCCTTAGGACTTACTCAGAGAGCTGTATGAGTGTTAACTAGGAGAGATATCACATGTAAAATCTGATGGTTGCATATACAACTGCTATTTCCAGCTCATAACTGGAATGTGCTGAACCTCGTGGAAGTTGGGGTCCTTTTCCAGTTAGCTGGGATTACTCTTTGTGATAGTTATTCCTTAGAGTAAACCAAACAAGGACATTTTCAGGACATTTGGACAAGATGACCTCCAGATCTTCCAACCTCAACTATTCTGTGAAACCAGAGATTATCACTTTGAATTCACTCAGGATCTGGGAAAGATCCAGGCTTTAGAGCTCAGACCTACTTCTAAAGATTAGTCCCTGGCTTTCTGTAGCAAATTACAGCAACTGGTGACTGTCTTGCATTTTGTTCTTTGCACCCCATTGAAAAAGTAAGTGTATCCTTTTTTCCTGAGTCCCCTTTTATATTTCTAGTAGTACTCAGTTAAACAACTCCCTGGCTGTATCAAACCTAGGCACTTAAGTGAATTAAGGACCAATGCTGAAGAAAGATCATGTGGTATAAATCTAGTTGGGTGTTTCCATTCATATGAATGCAGTGACAGTGTATGACGAGTGTAAGAATTGAAAAATAATCTGGCAGCATCAGGTTAAAAAAACTGGTGATGATTAGCAGATACTCTGTGTTGGAGAGTGGGGAGGTAAGGAGAGGTGAAAGAGGAAACTCAGGGAAAGGCCAATTAAATGATTACTTCGCAGAAACTCCAGGCGATAAAACAAAGGTCAAAGAGGAGAAAGCTACAGCTTGAAGCCACTGTTACCCTAAAGGTCATACCTGCAGCTCTGAGAGCATGACATAGCTATGACTGGTGAAAGACAAAAATTAATCAATGGGAATGAGCGGGTGACACTGAGAAAACACAACGTGAGGCCACAACTGGATGTGACTGTATTGTTTCAGGAGGGGAGGAGAGGGTAAAAATAAAGCAGATGTCAGACCCACATTCAAAAGCAGTCACTCCAAGCTATCCAAGCAAAGGCTCCCCCGCACTATAAGACATGTAGCAGGAGCAATTAAACCTCTCTCTGCCACACACATTCCTTTTTAAAATGCAAGAGTCATTGACTGAGCTTTAGCATTCCTCAGCAGCCACAGCTGTATTATAGCAACTCTGTTATTCCAGATAGCTTGAGGGGAAAGTACCTGCACAGAGGAGTGTTAACCTCTGCCTTTAATTGCACAGTGACATCATCCACGAGATTTAACTTGTGCTTTTGACACAACATCAGACTTTCAGTGCAAAAGCTTAATTTAGTACACCATGCAAAAGTGTTGAAATCCTCTTCAGTATACAAATCAATAAAGTTTTTATCGTGGACAATACAAGTCTAAAAATGTAATTAAATGTTTCTATTTCCAAGCCTGAATTTGCATATTGAGATTGCTTTAAAGTGTGGGAAGTAAGTTAGAAATTATTTTAAGGTGTGGAGTTTGAATGACAGGAATACCTTTATGAATAGCTGTAGCACAAGAATGCATTTTCCAAAAGTACTTTATAAGTATTTCCCAGTTTCTTGGGAAAGAAAAAGCAACACATTCAAATCTTCATATAATAATATAACAATCCTCAAATAATTTTTTTTCCCCAGTGTTCACTGTGGTCCTTAAGTACCTGACATTTCATCAATCTTCTGGCACCTAGTCCTTTTTTTTTTCCCCCTTCTGGTATCACTTCATCTTTGTCAAGGTTTGCTTTTCTTCCCATGCATTTATGCCATGCTGCTGAGCTTTTCAGAAGTTAGAAAGTAGAACTATCTGAACACTGTGCTGAAGATCATTTTACTACATTAATGTAATAACTCATCAATCAAATTTTGGATATCCAGGTATTACTTATTCTGCTGTTCTAACTTATAAAAACTGTTATACGCTGAGGGAAAAGTATTTCTAGACAAGCTAGGTTTGGGTGGGGGGGGAAGGCTCCAGCTTGCATTAGGCAGAAGAATGGCTAAGTAGAAAAGAGAAGTAGGTAAGAGTGTGTTTCTTGAAGTGACACTTTAAAAACTGATGGATAATCCTTTCAACTCAGATCAAAGCCACAAGTGGCAGAATACAGATTTCATGTGCTGCAGCACATGAACAGAGTTGTGATTTTTGTTGCCAGTCTCAGGATCTTTGGTGCTTTCCTTAGAGTTCTTCCTCCCAGAGTCATGAGTTTGCAGGGGCCTCTCAACTTTCTTTTTAAAAGAAATGAAAATAAAACAAAAAATATTAAAACCTCTCTAGTTCCAAGGGAAAATTTAAAAGCANGTAACAAATCATAAGATCATGGGTAACCTCATACTCCTCACAGGTACTTTTCATCAGGTTAACAATTTCCAGTGAGACTCACAAAATTTAGTCATATTTTTAAATACCTTCTCTTGAATCATCATGACTGCTTTTTCCCAATATCTGATCTCCTAGTAATCAAGGAAAACAAACAGCCTTCTTTTGCAATCCTTTTCTAATCTGTGGAGAAAAGGACTAACAGTACAATGGTCCCTATTCAGTAACAGTCAAAATATTATTTGAACGCTAAGCACTAGGGCAGAAATCCTTCAGGCTCTCCTGTTTTCTGACAAAGAGCCACAACTTTGGCAAATGTATGTAAAGTGCATTTCTGTGGTGAGCAAAACTAACCTCTGAACTTTGTTTTTGAGATGCTCATACTTTAAAAGCAGAACAGCAAACATGTATAAAAAAGTGACCTGAAACCCCCAGGATTTTGGCAACAAAAACCAATTGGAAATATACAATATTGTGCCTTAAGTTTGGTGGAGTCTTAATCTTCTGAAATGAGCTTTGGACAGGACATTGTACGGTCACATTTCCCAACTAATATATGAACAAGAACAGATTAAGGTCTCCTGCCTGCGATTAAGGTGTCCCATCTTGCCAACAGTCCTCTAAGGAGAATCACTTGCTGTAGCTCGTGAGCTATTCCTCATGGCCCAAGTGCCTACATATTCTGCCTTTGGAGTGGTGCAAAGAACAAGCTCTTCACAAATCAGACACGTCTCTGGCCTTTCTCCGTCGTATCAAATGTAGTAATTCTCATTTGAATACAATTAGATTTTAATTACTTATATCATATTATTTCTTTTCCTCT
>VZTV01002840.1:0-24983 GCA_013400875.1 Anhinga rufa
TTTTTTTTTTTAAGGGATAATAGTTTTAAACCACTTATATTAAAGTTGGGAGAAGGCTTATAACTACATATTTCTCTACACAGCCATCTAAATCCAAAATCATTATTTAACATATCAAGGCAACATTATTTAAATATCTGACAAATGAAAAATTTCTAAAAGTAATTTAAGAGTGAAAATGTCATCTATAGCATATTTAGTTATTTAACTAGAAAAACATTTGGGTTTAAGTAGTCTGTAGAGGAAAATTTCTTTTTACATTTTTTCTATTTTTGTTAGAAAACTCTACTTTCCTAGAAAGAAAAAAAGGCTGACTTTTCTGTAAGTCCAACTTAGGGGAGTCCTAAGTCTCCCCTCCCCAAACACAAAAATGACGCCAATGAAAGAAGATGAAGGAAGGACAACTTCATATTAGATAGCAGAGACACAGAGCGGTATTACCGGTATAACCCAGCATAGTTATTATCTTCTATTCACACAATCAAGAAAAAAAAAAGTACACCCAAATGTTGGGCTTCCTCAGTCTAGGTAAATTAGCTATTTTTAATTATTTTGCCTGGGAAGAAATTCTCTTGCCTTAGAAATACCAACTCATTCCCATCATATCTGTAAGTCTCTAACGCATCCTCAGACATGCAAATACTTATAAATTGCATCATCAAAATGACTGGATTAATCACATCCATATGGGTGAAAGCTATACATTTAGGTACACCAAATCAAATGCCCCAATCTCCAATTTCTTAAATCACTATCTCCACTACTTATGTTGAACCTTAAGGAGAGATTTTCTATTTCTTCTTTTTGGCTGAAGGGGATCAATCCCTCAAGCAGTACAGCTACGAGCTCTTGTTGCCTGCAATATGCTATGGTCTACTTTCCCAGCTCATATTGAGATGAATTATCATTTTTTAAATTGAAATGCTTTAAGAAGAATTTTTTTCAGACTCGGCATAAGTTAGGCAGTATTCCAATCCCTGAGAAATACTCTGAAGCCTGCAGATCGCAAATCATTAAAATTTTGAAGACTCAGTAAAAATGGAATCAGAAGATCTATGAGCTGAAAATTGGTCAATCTAGTCCCCATCCTGACTCTGGAAGTTGTCCAAGCACCTGATGTTTGAAAAGCAAATTTTCTGCAAGTAAGGAAAAAATATATTTATTTCTGACTCGCATTGTCAGTCCTCTTCATACCATGAAATCGAAGGGGTTTATCATTCCTAAAATTTTCATATGCTGTTTAATTATTCAATTATTTAATTATAAATTCTATTATGTTCTATTCTAAATAGGCACCCATGAAGCAGTTACATTTTAAGTACAGTCCTTTACAAGACTTGGCATCAACGCTTTTAACAATGCTAATAACTAACCAGCTCAAAACCTTCCATCCCTTAGTAACTGCACTTACACCAACAAAATTTGGATTTTTTTTCCCCTCCCAACCACTGCAGGATCTCTCACAATCAGGGCTGCCAACTCTATTTGGTACTATGTTGTTTACAGATTAATATCAGATACCTGCACTTAGAGGAATTGTCCTTCAGGAGCTACAAACTGTTCCCTACAGGCAGAGCAGACAGCTATATGGAAGCAGGTATTCAGAAAATCAAGAATTACCTGCAAGTCCTGGGCTTCAAAAAAATCCCATGTCTTATAACATTATCTGATCTTGAATTTATCTTGAAGAAATTGGGTACCAACTGCTATTTTCCCTGGGCAGCCAACAAAGGATATAACATCCTTCAAAAACACTTCTTGCCCATTTTTGAAGCTAAAAAATTATCTAGTTTCTTCTTGTGAGAGGGCACTGAAAAGGGATACAGACAGGCAGAATGAAAAGAATTGGGAAAAGAGGAGAATATCTCATTTCTGTCATCTCTAGGAATCCTGTCTGTGGCCTTGAGATAACGTTACAGGAAGAGTCAAAGCAAGGAAAATGCTGCGCATCTCCTGTGCAAACCTGCCTTTCTGGGTATTCTCTAAGTAAAGAACTGAACCAAGATTAAGATCTAAATTGCTTTCTCTTTTGAGATTCCAGAAATATGAGTGATATCCCAATAAGCTTTTAAAAGTCCTAGCCACAAGTGACATCTTTCGTTACAAGCACATCCCTCAAAGAAAAAAGCAAGCATCGCCTCTTTTTTATGTATTATAGAATCATAGAATCATTGAGGTTGGAAGGGACCTTTAAGATCATCAAGTTCATCTGTTAACCTAGCACTGCCAAACCCACCACTAAACCATGTCCCTAAGCACTACAACTACACGTCTCTTAAATACCTCCAGGGACGGTGACTCCACCACTTCCCTGGGCAGCCTGTTCCAGTGCTTGACAGCCCTTTCGGTGAAGAAATTGCTTCAATATCCAATTTCAACCTCCCCGTCACACTTATGAAATATTCTAACCTAGAAGATCCTTTTGTGAGTACCAACGTAAACAGAGATCTTCCTTTGCTGTTTGCTCCTCTGTTTCAGAACTTGAAGAGATGCACATATCACTTCCTTTCCCTCATAAATCAGAGATGCCAAATTTTAATATCTCTATAGAGCAAATTCATCTATATGTTTAGCAGCATTGTTCCAGGAAAAAAAAAGTATTATTTTACTAATGAAGTACAGTCATTAACAAATCTAATTTGCAAGCCAGCTTCAAAACATGTCTGTAAAGAGGCAAGTAGAGAAGAGTCTATGCAATACATAAAAGACTGATTTCAAGGGAATGCTGTATTTGTCCGCAAGAGGTCCAGCAGCTCTCATAAGAGCAGTGGTCATCAGGTATTAATGGAGGAACACACCTGGTCAGAGGTAGGAAGAGGAATAGCCCAGTATCCATCTCAGTGCCATCAGATAAAAAAAATGGTTTGAAGCATAATCCCCTGAAGTAAGGGTGGAAGAACTTCCTTCACCAGGGAGGAGGAAGAAACACTGAGGTTTTACAACCATTACAAGATCTGAAAAAAAGGATAGCTCGCTCTCCACCAGAACTAATTTTCTACTCACTTCCCTCATTTTTCCAGGATTATCACAGACGTGACTTTTAAACGGCGATGTGCCTTACATAATGACTTGCTGAATATCTCATATATCCATTGCCAGTAGAGTTATCATCTAAATCTAATAAACAGGAAAGCATCAGAGAGAAAATAAGGAAAGTAATATGAAATGAGAAATTCTGAAAAAATATACTTTGATGAACGACTAACCGTCTCTCTGAAGTTGCTTACAGTATTTACATGTGAAAAGAGGATTGCACACAGTTTTGGAAGTTCATATATTATAAGCTTTGGTGAAATATCCATCTCCCATAAGAACTAATTGAAGGATGGATGCATTTGGCCTGAGGTACTGGATGGGAGATAAAAGGATAGTCGAAATACAGATGGGGCTACGATAGTTATGGCTAGTGAAAATAATGCCAGCGTCCCGCAGGCAAGTACATCCAATACGAAGACTAAGTTACACAGAGCAGCTTTCAGTGCCAGGGCACAAAGGCACCACACCCTAGGAAGAGCAAGTTCATTTTATAGAGAGCATTTGTTTTAAAAATTAAATAAATGGGTTTGGGGAAATGCTGGAAGGCAAACAGAACGGCCATTCAAAAACTTTGCGATCAATGAACCATTCCTCAGACGTCTGTTGCTTTAAACTGACAAATTTTTCTGAAATAAAAGCCAGACTAACTAAGACAGGTTTGGACAACTGATGGTTTAGACCTCCAGGATTTCTTCAGAAAATCTCACACAACCACCAAAACACCACAACTGCTTCTTTGTGTGCAACCCGACATAAAAAACATACTTTCTGCTAAAAAGGCTCAGCTAACATTAGCATTTGTTTCCACTCCATTTTATCATGCTCTCTGCCATGCTGTGTGGGGGAGAATGACATATAACATTTTTCACAAACTGTCATACGCTTGCAGATCAGTGGGTTAATGTATCAGCCTTTCACCTTTGGAAACCACAGTTCAACAGCCTGAATTACTTTGGTAATAAATGTGGTATTGTCTTAGCTGAATACAGACTTGTGTTTGAAGAACTGTAACAAAATATTTCTGTAACCTTGTAGAAAGGATAAGTTGGCAATTCTCTTTTATGACATAGATTTCCTCTGTAATCTCAAGAAAGCTAATTAAACCCAGCCTTTGAAAATAATTAGGTATCTAACACTGATTTTACTAAGTCTGTTTTAAATAAAACTGCTTTCTTTGATAAACTAAGCTATGATATGAAATAGCTATAAATTATTTCCATAAATTGGTTCGCAGCAGGTAAAATAGATTATAGGCCAATAAAAATAAAATGTACATGTAGCTCAGGTAAGAGCTAAAAAAAATGGGTTTCTTTTAGGAATAGGGAGAAAAAAAACATTGTTAAAAATCATATTTTCAGCTTAAAACCAGCTTTCACATTTCAATAATAAAGCTGTGAAAAATAGAGCTTGTTAAAAAAAAAACCACAACAAAACCCCAAATGCACACTGGGATACCTTACAATTGGCGAAGAGTTAGTTAGCAACCCTGGAACAGCTCTATCTAGCAATCATTTTGCTCACAGATACGTATCAACATGGATTTTAACTTCAAATTCACCCATGACTATATATATACACCCACCATAGAGCACAGTGGTCAATGTAATCTTTATAACCAGTATGTTTAAGGGATTTACAATATCATAACATCCATCCTTCCCAAAAAGTGGATGGATTTTTAACTTAATACTGAGGTTTTTAAGACCTCAGAGCCCTAGGCAGGATATATTGTTCCTTAAAAGAAAGGCAAAGCCTTCTGAAACCAAACACACCACAAACAAGCACATAACCAGATAATTTCCTGCTTTCATACAACTAACGGGCATGTTAATTCTTTTACTGTAATAGGGATTATAAAAAAACCCTATTCTATTGATTTTAATGGTGCTGTCACTGCAGCAGAATAATACTTTTCCAGTATCGCTTTGCATTTTTGCTTCAACCTCTGATGACAGATGAAAAGTACTGAATCTTAGCCAAAAGCTGAATACGCCATTATCTCTTTTTGCACAGCTGCACAGTCATATCCTAATACAGAGTGGTGCTTTCTACCATTTTGTTTAGGGCTTAAAAAAAAAAGTAAAAAAAATCCCACATCCTAAAGGCAAAGACAACCTGAAACTTTGCTCAAAGAAGCATGAAAGCACAATTCCTTTGCAAAATGTATGACTACCTTATAATGTCACATTACCATACTTATAGTTAGTAATGGGCGGCTGAACTCTGAAATGTTGTTTGGTTTTTATTCTCCGTTTGTTCTAGTCAGTTCAGCAAATTCCAGAAATGGGATAAATAGATGCATAAAGGTTTATATTAACTCAGTCTTAGTTATAATGTAATTCAGATGCTATTGGGAATAGATGTTCATAAGCCTGAAAAGGACCTTTTGGGTCACTGGCTCTAGTTTCAACTGCTATTCACACTTAGTTCATATAAGCCCTTTTAAACAACAGATCACACTCCACTTCAAAGCCAGCTCGGTGTCCAGACCTACTGTGTCTGTCAGATCGATCACTCATGGTCAGAAGCCTCCCAGCATCAAGCCTAAAAGTAGTAATTGTCAGTCTACATCAATTTATTTTTTATGCTAATGCTGGCATTCAGCTGAAGTAACTCCTCACGCTCCCAACTTCTTTAATTGTCTGGTATTTTTGCAGACAGCAAACATACACATGCTCTCAGCCCACATTTTGCTGTGCTGCCAGGCACTCTGACCTTCTCGGGACACTCATGTCCATGGTTTCCTTGTCATGTTAACAGATCTTCCCTGCCCTGTCTGGTATGAATTCCTCATTTGTGAATGTGATGACAAGAGTAACACACAGGGTCTAAGACAAGACAAAAGCCCCATTCAATGATATTACGATTTCCCTCTCTTTAGTGGAAGTTCTTATACAGTGTGTCATACTTGACCTCTCTCATGGCTGTATTTCATTAGGGGCTTACAGGTAACCTGCAGCCACCTACCACAACCAGTATTTTCTCTTCCTTTGTCATTTCAAACACTGGAATTATATGAACCGGGAAACTCAGCATTAATATATATGTGTGTGTGTATATATATATATATATATGTATATTAGCAGTCTCTCAGTGCATATCCTTGCAGTTCATGGTATGAAATTTGATACCATTTGTATTTTACCCATCCTCATCATCTTCCTCCCAGATATTCTGATCACTTACTACACATTGGTAATTCTGTCCTACTTATATTCTCAGCATATTTCATTCGACCAATCTTCCTGCAAGATCACTAACAAAACTATTAAACAAAATACACACCAAGACCAACTCACACATCGCTAACAATCCTCTTTTCTTTACATCAAGTCCTCTGTCACACTCTCCATTCTTTAAGTAATTCTCATCATCTCCAGTTTCACTAACAATTTCCTGAAGTGATGCTTATTAAGCACATCAGTGAAGCCCAGACTGAGTAGAAGTATCAGTTACTTATTTTTAGTAAACATAGACTATATGCCATTTCTATCTACTAGATCAGAAACTATTTATTTCCTCAAAACACTTTCCAAAGGATGTAACTGAGGTGTGACTAACAGGTTGGCAGTCCTTTTAATAAGCCTCCCTTCTCTTAAAATTTTGGTTGCACATGAAATATTTTCCAATTAGTAATTGCTGTTTCCCTGTCCTCGTTGCCATTAGCCATCTTCTCCATCATTATCCTTTTGGGAAAGGAAAGAGGTAATTTGGGGATAACCGGTTGCATTTAATCTCAACTTCATCCAGAATTAAGGCAGTCCCACTTCTATTTTCCTGATTTTCTTTTATTAACCTCTAGCTATCATTTAAATTTTCTTTTGCAAGAGTAAGTCAGCTTGACTTTTGCTTACTTTCTCTTAATCACTACATCTCTAAGATGCCACTTTTTCTTTTCTTGCTCTTGATTTCCCTGCTCAGTCTGTTTTTACATTCTTTGGAGGCTGCTCATTCCCACTGCCCTTCTAGACGTTGCTTTTCATCTCTGCCAGGCCGGAATACCTCCGCTTCGGTTGCAGACATAAGATATGAATAGTGTTTATAACTTTGACCTCCAGATATTCTACACCTCCAAATCCAAGCACTCAAATGCTTTGGCCCAGCTGATATCACCAAGTTGCTCTTTTAAAGTTTCTGAGCTGAAAACCTCACACTTTCTTTTTTATCCTCAGGGCCAGCAACAAGACAGCGCAGATCCTCACCCATGCCTGCACGGGCATCGAGAGCGGATCCATCTCCTGCCACGCTGCTGACTGCAGTCTGGCAGGGTGGTAACCCTCCCTTCCATCGGTACAGGGGCCCGTAACTCCATCAACCACCGCCAGCCTTCTGCCCAAGTATTTTCCAAACGAGGAAACGTAGCAGAGGATGCTTCATTACATTTTTAACATGTTCATTAATATGGTAAAACGTGCTAACAGTTTGACACAGTCAGAAGTTAACACGTTCTTCAGCTATTGCTTCTTCACAGCAGTTTTATTGCTCATACCAAAACAAGGTCACCTGGCAAAGATGACACAAAATGGAGTACTTAAAGCACTGGCTTCTATTCCCAACGCTGTTTCTATCTCACTCAGAAACTAACTAAACCAGTCTACTTTACCTGCAGAAGCAGGTGGTTGTAGTCACCTCTGTGGCTCCCAGTGCACTACTAAATTCTCCACAAATATTATACAGTGATATCAGAAAGGCCAGAAGAAATTAAAGCATTATGAGGGACCCTCATGTAAGTCAAGGGTATGTGATCGCTACTATAAATTGCAAGGGAACGGCCATTTCATCTTACAAATGAAGAGCAAAGAAGAATATGAACTTGACGGTGGGATGTACCTTCTCACACAGCAGTGTTTTGCACTGCTGTAGCACAGCTGCTTTTGTAGGGGACCGCCACTGCACTTTGCAAAAAATATTTTTCACAAAACCCACATGTTACCTGAGCAACTATTTTCTCTTTTTAGGTAGGGAGGGAGACTGCTGCCTAGGTATCAAATGGCGTTCAGAACGAGGGGGGGAGTGTTTCATGTAAAAAAGCAAAAAATTTGCAAAATTAAATTACCAGAAATGGAGAATGTAGGAGAGAAAGCCTGAAAAGCAAGACTTTGACAAGTCTCTCGGTCTCCAGAGGATTTTTGCTAAATTCAAACTCAAGCCTGCTAGAATTTGCTGTTGGTACCAGTTGGTACCAGTCTCAACACAAATGTTCCTCTGTNCGGTGTCACAAAATAAATACGTTAATACTGGGACTAAAAGGCAGTACTCTCATTTCAACAGTTGTTTCAGTAATTTATTTCTTAAAACCCTTAAAAATTCTCTTAACAAGAGAATAAGAACTAAATTCATAGCCACAAAAGAAAGTACAGTGTTTGTCACAGTTTATTTATGGAAAGTCTTCCGCTTATTTCTGACAGGTTCAGGCACCTGCCTTCAGGAAATTGCAGCACAACGTACATGTACCCACACAGAACTGCGCCCAGGTTAGTAGAAGTGAGATACCACCCAGTGACATTGTCTCTGAAGCAGTTTAAGTACATAGTCTGTTAAAATAAATTTGAACAATAGCTTCAAATTATAAAAAGAAATCCTGACAAGCCTCCCATTCTAGTGTACAAGGACAGATAGTTTCCATTCCCATATGCATATACATATAACTTTTTTCTGACCAAACCATTTTATTCCACTGAAAACGGCATCAATATTGCAGTTAAATAGTTCTTTCTTTACACAATGAGTGGTTGTAGAGCTGAAAAGCTGACAAAAAAACCCAAATGGCTACCATTGACCTAGTAGAACAGTTTTACAATTTAACCTTCTCCTTAGAACAAAAATTCATTTTTTCCTACTAAAGAAAGTCTTAATTTTGTTGCTAATCCTGTTAGTGACATCCTGCTATCCTTAGCAGCACCCAGCTATCTTTATCTTATTCCAGCATAACCAACAAAATAACATAATTTTAAACTGTAGTGGGTGGGACATCCAACCAGGGGCACATATAAATTCTTCTGTAATGTAATATTTCCATATTCAAGAGCTGTAACGATGAAATCCATTTGCAGAATGCACAGCTACAGGTGGCTGGGGGTGGGAACGCGCTCCCCCTCCGCAGCCTTCCCAAACTCCAAAGCAGCTTTACCAAGATGCCACGCGCATGCGGTGCAGCAGTTATCCTACAGCACGCACAAGCAGGAAGGATTTGGAGCTCAATTTAGAAGCTCACAGTGGCCTCACGGTTGCAAGTCTTCTTGCAGTGTAATAAAAAAAGACAACAGAATAAAGATACTGTGCTGAATTCATCAACTGAGGAATTTGCAGGACAAGATTTGTACTCCAGATTATTTGAAAGCCAGACTCTCTGGAAGAGAAAACTGAATCAGCCCTTCCCCATGGGCACTCTTCTGTACAGAAGTAGACTGGCAACAAGTTAAGTCAGTCTACACGAAGAAGTGAAGTCAGCCTGGGTCCTTTCAGGGTGAAACAGCCGTTACGTGGAAAGTTAGAGCAAGTCATGCACACCGCTGCAGGCAGCAATGGGAGCTGGATAACACAGGTGGGAAACCATGGCACTGGGCAAATATTGAGCAAAAAAAGGTTGAAATCACTTCCCCTCCCCCAGGTCAGAATAGCTGCATTCAGTGTATTTTTATCCAGCTATCTATCATGCTCTTTTGCTCCATCTGCTGGCTCTGCAACAGCAGGCAATGTATTCTACACCTTCTATAATTACAATATTAATAAAAAATGAAGATAAAAATAATTGCAAAAATAAAACAAACCACCATTTATCAGTGTATACCTCATTAACTTTTATCCATATATTGTCTTTGCATTTATAGATAGATATCTAGTTGTTGTGTCTTTTCCTTAATGACTTTATTCTAGCTTTTGGGGTCATTCCCCCACACACATACCGTGAGCATAAAACCCTATTTTGTCACTTACACATTCAAGAAAAAGAAAAATCTTATTATGAGTATGAAGAGTTTTCACGGTTCAAATTCCTTTATTTCTCAATGGTATCATGAAAAATGAGAAGTGGAAGGACTTTCTTACACCTTAGAAATCATAGTAAGTCTGTATAAAAATAGATTATCTATATATAGACTTAAATGGATGCAGGTGCTTATTTAATAAATGAAATTCTATTACAGAAAGGGTCTTTCAGGGCATTTTTGTTACTCCCCTAGAGGGAATCATATTCCACTGTAGAATCAAAACCTGGGACTGGATGGGATCTAAAGAGGTCCTTAGTCCATCCTCCACCTATGGTAACACCAAAGTTACCCCTTCGCAAAACCTCTAGTCTCCACCAGCTCCTAAAGCAACTCACTCCACGTTAATAACAGCATTGAAACAAATTCCCTGAACAACTTAATCATTTTAAAGCTGTAATTTAACACAATGTTCCGCACTCAGAGAGGGATAACACAAGAACCCAAGCACTGTGTTTAGGCGGCTGATAGTACATCATCTCTGGGCTTGCAGCAAACCAGAAGTGCCCGATTAGCACGTTAATGGAGCAACCTGCAGCCCTGGTGAGCGGAGGTCAAGTATGTCATACCCTCCTGCCACCCGCAGCTTATGGCACAGGTTTAAGCAGGTTAAGATACCTAGTGGAAATGTATACATTCTTTAAATGCTATTCACTCTGGCATAAAGGAAGAAATTAATTAATTGCCATGCTGGTAACTTTTTGGCTCTTCAAAGTTAAGCACATGCATAGCTAGTAAGAACTCTGGTATTCTTGTGAGTGAGAGGCACAGGGAGAATCTTCCAGTTATGCTCAAATTTTCTTCTTTTTGTAGTAAGTGTAAAGAAAAAAAATATGAAAAAAACCCCAAAGTTAGAGTTTAAAATCCATTTTGCAATAAGATCTTAACCCAGATAGCTGCAGTGTTATGATATCAAGCTCGATGTTATTCCAAAGTTAGTTCTCCTTGAAGTTTGGGGCTTGTAGAATAAATCACTACAGGCTTGCTCTGCTCAGAAGTTCCTCCCTTACCATCTGATCCTTCTCGGAGATGAGGAGCTGAGTTACTCGGTACTTTGGTTTGACAGGGTACTGCCATTCGTAACATTTTTATGTTCAAATACTGCAAAAAGACGAAGCTTCTGATTTTGTATTCAGACCATAGTAGTTGACGCCTTTCTCAGTGGTATGGGACCATCTCTTACATCCTCCAACAGAGCAGTTTAAGATGAGGAAGTTGCCAAACAAAGTATAAAGAACAGTGATGACATCTTTGGGGAACAGAAAACAAACATACACTGTTTCCAATTACACTATTAGGTTGCACAACTCAAATCTCAAAGTATAGGCAGACCATATAAGGTACCATATATCTATCTATATGGCAGCTAAATAGTAACAGAGGATGTAAATGTAAAGAAATCAGAATTGTGTATCTGTTGTCGGTTTAGTGTGATTTCTAAAGAGACAAAAATCTCTTTAATTTTACTTTTTGCAAGCTAGTACAGTGGAAAATATTACCTGACCTTAATAAATCTTTCTTCTGAGTTGTTTTTTTTTCTTATAATGTGCCTAATTTTACACTTTGACAGCTCCCACATTATTCTTTTTAGGTCACGCAAGAACATTACAAAGAGAACAATGTTCCAGAGGAGTATATTGAATAACAGTCAAAATTGGGTTGTTTAGCGAGATAACAGAGCACGGATGCAGCAGCATAACAGCACAATTCACTGCTTTCTGCTGCCTGTTGTTAAGGAACAAATCGGCTCCATCCAGACGAGCGCTCTCATAGCACCTCATCGTGCAGCTATAGGTGTTCACAACACTAGCTGCAAATTAAATTACAAGTATTTAGGAAAAAAAAAAAAGTATGGGTTTGTTTTGATCTTTCCTTTAGAATCACTGGGTAACAGAGGGTCTCTGCTACCTACCGGACCCCCAGCAATTCTGCACAGGGAGAGGGAGGGGAGTGAGAAAAGGATGACAAATGCCAGCTTTAAAAATATATATCAGAAGTAAGAGTTAAATTCCAGTCTTCATTAAGCTGTTTCATGTCTGTCCTCTGTTTCTCAGTTTCTCATGTGGTAAAAAAAGCTCACAGTCCTTTTTACACATTTAGAATAAAATACTATAAACGCACTGCTTGCTCATTATTTAATACTTTTATTTATGCACACCCCTAAAATACCTCTCTTAAGAGTTTCAGCTGATGGTATTACAGAAGTCTGTCTTTGAGAAGTCAGTGACACAGCAGTTAGCTACAGGCTTAAATGAAGAGTAACGCCTATAGATTCTATATTAATTAGTGACAAGCCCTTTCTACAAGTAAAGATTTTTTTCCTCTTCCCTGCAAATACTTATGCACTCATTTAAAACACAAGTGCAACTGTGTAATACAACCAGCTTCAAACAATACGACTGAGCTTGCTTAGAACACAAAACTATACAAAACTAATTTTTGCAGTACTGAAATCTAACACACATTTCAGGGGAAACATATTGAAGCCATGAAGCACGACTCTTTCTCCTGGGCTTCAGTACTAATTGCTTGTGGACTTTGCAAGATGTTAGAAACGGCAGAAAACCACAGAGTCTTTTCTCAGTGGAAATCATGAGAAAAATATCGTTTCTTCTGACCACAACAATAAATGCTTTTAAACACAAAAAGTCGTCAAAAGACTTTCTAAGCAACTCAGAAGAAATCACTTCAGACAGGATTACTACTTTATATGTATATCCAAAGCCCTGCAGGCGTACTAGAGTCGTATTTGTTAATTCTGCGCTAGTCTGCTTTGACTTTACCACGGGGCTTTTGAAACATTAAAAAAATTGGTTGAAAACATGAAGCTTAAAGAAAACTCATATTGCCTTATACTGCAAATATCCTATATCAGGAATTGGAGACGCTTGATGTCCTTGCCTTTTTGTTTGGCAACTATCAGTCTGAACAATTTTTCTCCTTTTTTCTTTAATCCACTTTCAATTGCAGAACAGCTCACTAGAGAAGACTCACCAAAACGACGGAAAAATCACTGCAACTGCCACAACCCAGGACCCTGCACATGATTCCACATGTGCATAAAGCTGTTCTTATGGAGATGATCAAATATGCATGTGTTGCATTTAGAAAATCCAGCCCTTTACTTATTTATGAAAATTAGCACTGTCAATACATCCAGTGGAACTTTGTGTTTTCCACTACAAAAGCCCAACCCTTTCTCCCTATGTCTCTAACATCTGGACTATGGGAGAAAGGTAGGTGTCCATAGAGTCAGAGTAACACGTGGGTTGAGGTTGGATATACCACATACGTTGGCATCGCTCCCTTCTTGCCCTGGCTCTTGACCCTTCCCACCCTCCAGGCACAGCTGCAGCACAGATGTTACTTTTTAGTGCAAACAAAGTCTAATATTCTCTTGACCCAGATATACCTCGGCTAACCCTCACCTGGAGTTGGCCTAACCCACAAAAGATGCTCATCTTCTCATGCGTTCATAGAGCTGCACTAACTGACAGTCTTGAAGGACTCATCACCTATTGACTCTTCGGATAAGGACAGCTCTAGCTGACCTGACCAAACTCACCACCTCTGACACCTCGCTCTGGAGAGCAGCACCTGCTTCTGAACATCTTGGGAATTTATAGAAATTACCAGTGACACCAGGGATTGACACACGAGGATTTACGTTATTTCTACTCTGATCATCTAGTCCAAATATGAATGAGAAATAAAATCATGGATTATAATGATGATTTAAATCAGTTATTCCTGGTTTTATCAAACATAAGGTAAGCTCTGCCAACAAGGATTACCTGTTTGTTTACAAATGGACGACTTTGTGTCTTTGAATAAAACATACCTCGCAGCCTGTCTTTAAAAGTACATAGATGCATTCATCCATAAACACAACTCAGTTTTATCCATATATTTATCAGTATATTTAGCCATGTGCAAAGGATATGACCGAAGAGCATTACTAGTCACACACACGTAACTAATGCATCAAGTAGCTGAAGTAAAATAAACTTCTGGAAGGTTCTTATCACTAAGTTTCTTTGATAGCTTTTACAGAAGAGAGAAAACAATCCTGGGAAGGTACTAACAAAAGTCTTCTAAAGTCTAGGTGCTGAAGGCTGTGTATGTCACCTTGCAAAATTGGCAAAAATGTCTCCTTGGGACGTTTGGTGCAGGAATGCAATCACTTTTAAGAAAACCACTTGTTATCCTTAGAAACAACGACTGTCTTTTTTCAAAAGTGAGTACTGCTTGGGCCTGGAAGCGATGATAATCCATCCTCTGAAAAATCAGATACTTTCATGTTCTCAAATTAACATAAAAGGTACTGAAATTTTCCAGCTAATTTTTAAAACCTTGGCCCAGAGGTACGCTTTGGAGATTGGAATATACCATTCCCTTCCCAGCCTGAAACACTGTTTAATTGAGTTAATAAGTAGTCTACTTCTCAAATAATTTTAAAGCAAAATATACTTTTTTGTACTTTTCAGGATTTTCAGGTTTTCTAATGAACAGCATAATAACAAAGTATTTTCATATCCTAATGTTTTCTCCCTTGAGCTCACTGCACATCAGACATTCCACCGTTCCAGTCCAGCCAACAATATACCTGTTGTTCCCACTACAACCGCTGGCGTGACTAACAAGACTCTTCTGTTCATATTTCAGTTTTAAATGCCATGTTCTGAATATCTCGTAATAGTTTGTTCTGAATTCAGAACAAAAATACGTAATTCGGAAAATATTGAAAAAAAGAAAAAAAAAACCTCACCACAGTGTTATAAGCACCAATTTTCTCAAAAAACAATGTTCACATTCTCACCTATGTAGAGAGATTTGTGCTGCTAAAAGTTTTGCAATTTAGAAAGTCCACAGGAAAATAAACTTCAAAATCTATACTTCACTAGCACCCAATTGGTTTTCCACAATAATCTCTATACAACAAAATATACTCATACACTATCTATGCAAATGAGAAGCTCGCCTGGGCAATGAAGCTTAAACGACACCTAAACATACAACGATGAAGCATACAGTGATTTAAACATCATCAGCAGTGAAAGTATGGAGCTAAATTAACGGGCTCCTCTTTGAAAATTGAACTCATTATGAAACCTCGGTTAGAGAACAACTTGACTGCAGCCTATCTGACCATATCTCATACCTTTTGTGTAAGCGTAAGCGGAAAAGATAAATCCTGGTATATGTAGAATAATACCCTGATTATTTATTAGAATGTGCTTCTCCCTGTACAAATGTGTTAGATCCATATTAGGTTCATTCCTATTAGGTAAAACTAATTTATTTGGTATAAGGCAAATGGAAAAAAAACGAGACCATTTTAAAATTGCCTAAGGTCACTTCATGGGCAAAACAATGTATTTAAACTGCAAAGATGACAACATGCTTAATATGACTACATAGAAATTGCTTCCTTGATGACAATACATTAAAATCCTCATTGAATATTCATAGAATTTTTGACAAGATTGAGTGACACGTAATCCCAGCCCCAGCGAGCACCGACTCGATAGTCTCACTGTGCGAGGATGGATGCCACACCAGCCAGGTCATCTTTGTTCCTCACAGGGCCAGGAATAGCTGTACAAAACATTCCGGTTTCCAGTTTTTAATATTGCATCAGGCTGACACAAATAGAAGAAGGAAATCAAACGCACAAAGCTCCTCTGTATATCGGATGCCAGGGTGAGGAAGAGCCTTTATCACAACTGTACAGTAAGTGAGTGGAAGAGCTGTAATTTTCTTCTAGCGTGGCACAGAAAATTAGAGAAATAGCAAAGAAAAATCCTTCGAGTGACTTTCACTTACTAAGTTATGACCTCTGCATGATAAATAGGTAAGCAGAGTTTAAATGATATGAAATATGTCAATTCAGAATGCATTAGGATGCCATTAACAGACAGTAGCTTAGACATTGGGAAAATATTAAGATGGATAGATCACTTAGCAACAACAGGACAAAGAAGGTTTTAATAAAGGCAATGCAAGACACTGCGATATCAATACCACTGGAGTGCCTTTTTTTTTTGTCGGATATGGACCAATGTGGTAAAAAACAATTAGTGTTGAGACAAACAAGGGTAGACAATTAAAAAACATTCAAGCCAAAGCCTTGTTTATTAATCAAGCAAGAAATTTGACTGCTAAATCCTGTACTAGTAATGGAATGTGATTAATACAGTATTTCAATCCCATAATAAAACTGTTCCATAATTTTGTAACTGCAAAAGTGACACGTAACATATTCCTTATGCCATCACTCCCATGTCAGGCAATGTTTACAACAACATTATCTGATAAGATTTTGGATGACCTAAGGCCATAGCGGCAAAGCACTCGTTTGCAACATGACAGTTCCCTGCTACCTGTATCATGCTGGACGGCGTATCAGGCCATGAAGCAATCGCCGAAAGAGATGCAACAGACTTGTAAAACTGTACTACTCCTCTGAAGAGCAGTGGGATCTGACAGAAGTTTACAAAAGACAATGAATTATATATAACTGCCTCGCAGGGCAGCTTTAAAGTGATGCACTTTTATTTGGTTTTTAAGCGTGGAGATAAATGATATTTTAAAATACTTGCAGAAATATCAGCCTGGTATGTGGGAGAGTAAGGAAAACATACGTGTGTAATACTGCACAATAAAAAAAAAAAGAAAAATAAAATTCAAATAATTCATTTTATCTTGTTATTTTCTTGTAAGCCCCAGGCTGACATCTTTGCAACAGCTCCAGCCACACAGTTACACCTGGCTCATGCAGAATTATAATTTCTGTTGTCATTCCAGATCACTACCATTTCCCTTTGTTTTTTACACTATTGACAATTCCATGAGCTTGTCATCAAAACATCTTATCTACAGGCAATATGGGGGGTGCTTGTACTAATCCAAAGATATGGGGGTGCCCAGCAATGCCCCTTCAACTCATCACTTCTACTGCAAACACGGGCATGAAATGCAACAGTTCAGAGACCACTCTTGAATCCTCCTTCCCGCTCTGCCAGCCCCTTTCACTGTCAGTCAGCCTGACAATGTGAGTATGTATGTGAGCGATGTTCAAGGATATTATAATTCCTCCAGTGTTAACACTTGAAAAAAAAAAAAAAGAACAACTCTTTCTGCTTGGAAAATTTTATCATTCACAAAAAAAAAAAAATCGTTTGTGACACAGGAGGTTTTGTGAGGGCCAAGCTCTGCCTTGTTTGAATAGGCAATAACATCAGTAAAAACAATCGGGGCAAACATTTTGTGCGTGGAGCTGTACAGCACAGCTGGCTGCAGCTGCAGCACCAAAGCCTGCCGCGTACCCCACGCAGAGCCGGGGCAGCGGGGGCGGAGAGAAGGCAAAGCCTCAGGGGCCACAACCCCGTCGATAAATCTACCCCTCATCTTCGATTATATTATTTTAAATAACTTTTCAAGCAAAGAAAAGATCATAATTTGCCAAACCCTCAGCTACAAGCGATGGGAGCATTTTTTTTTTAAAACCACTTACCTGACAACTGTAACTGCAGACACCCGATAGTACAGATAATGACAGTAACACGCTGCTCTAAGCCACGTACCTTACGCAGACAAGCTTTTGCTTTCATTTGCTACACAACCCTGCTCAATGCCTTGTATAGCTGCAAATAAATAACAAGGCATTTTAGGGTAATAGCTCCATGGCAAAAGTAAGGAAGGGACTGCTGTGCTCCTGTAGGCTGCAGAGCCTGTTCCACTGTCACCACCTTCCTTTTAATAATTCAACTTTCACATCCCAGTCTCAATTCCCACAGACAGCACCCTTCTGAAGAGGGGCATATAATCCACCCCAACTGCATTACTGGGGGTCACAGTGGAAGGGAGCAGAGTTTTGCCATCAGCCTCCATTCCTCCTACACTTTGGAAGCAGAAATAGGTTCTTCAGCTTAAGGAAAATACCAGATTTTGAATTGCAAGAGGAAGTATTTTTGACAAAAATTATATCCTCACCTACGATACAGCATCTTGGACAACTGCTGCCTGGGAGCCGTCTTGGGGCAGGCTCACCTGCGTGCAGCCCCACCGCAACAAGTCATTAAAATCCTGCTGAAGTCCCCATTGCTCTTAACTAGCATTTAACTAGATACAACTTTGCAACTTCTTTGATGAAATCTATTTCTTTCAGTATTTGCAAATTGGCCTTCTGGAAACAACTGTTGTACATAATATTCATTTGTTTTAACCGTCCTTCGTCCTGCTGGGAGCAGAAGAGGTGCACACTGTTAATGTATTGCCCCGCGCTCCTACTCCAGAAGAGGCTCTCGAGGCTGCAGCTTCTTCTGCAGTGGGAGCTGGAGCTCCCACCACCATCATCCACCCAACCCCTCCTGCCGTGCGTCCCCTGGGCATGCAGCCGGGCTGGGCTATGAGGACAGACAGCTTCATCTGAAGCAAAGAGTTTGGAAAATTGGAGTAAAATCAGTCCAACCACTTTTTAAAGTTACTTTTACTCACCCCAGATAAAATGCAACATGCAAATGAAACTGCTTACAGAATTTTAAAAAGTGGCTCAACTGAAAGAAAAAAAAAAAACAACCAAAAAACCAACATTGTTTCACAGAACTTGCTAAAAAAAGGACGATTGCTGATATCTTTCGACAATTGGCCTGATGACACTTAAAAACTTCAAAACAGCTTTTGCACAGTATTTCACAGCGCTCTGACCATAAAGCCACCTGCAACGTAAGCAGACGGGGAAGCCTTTGCCAGGTCCTTCCTCGGTTAAAATACACTGTTTGTGTTTCACACTTCTTAAAGTTTTTCTTTTCTTTTTTTTTTAAAAACTTTCATTTCCCTTTTTTTAATGTAGACAGTGCTAAAGATTAAAATGCATTCAGGAAAGAGGTGCTGAAAGTTGGAAATAAACCCAGGGAAACTTTGCAACGGCAAAGGAAATTAAAAATTTCTAATCACAAGTACTTAGGTGAAGCCTACTGCAGCATGTACTGATGGGTTCTGATGCATAATAACAATAATTACTAATTTTCTTGTAATTCCATCCAATGGGCATTTCTATACTCTGAAACACCTTTACAGAAGAAACAGGATAAACTGGAAAAAAAATCTAAAAGTTTATCAATTGCATCCTTCCAAAAAGTAATATATGAAATGCAAACCCTACCTGGCAATGGACTCATTAGACCAAGACTAACTCCATCTCATTTCATATATGCAATATTTTCAGCAATATTTTTAGCAATATTTTTTGCACCTACTACATTTTAACACACTATATTACTTCTGAATAAACACTTACTAGTCATGCTAATGTTTTAGTTAATGTAGCATTAGATGCCACAAGTTTTTCTGTTTCATTTTTCAACCTTAATTTAACACCAACATTCAGTTTTTGAATTTAATAAAAATACTGTTTTACTGCACCAGCCAAGTTTGTTCTTTACACAACGCGAAAGCATATCCCCAAGAATCACCTGAAGCCAACGTTAACATCTGTGCAAAAATTTACTCTCCTTTAGAATGTCATTTGGAAATTTTCCTCAGAAAATGTTCCTTTCTCCACTCCTGAATACTCCACTGACTCCTTCCCAAAAGGACCCAAAAACAGGCCAGCATCATTGGCACCGACTGACTATTGATTTATCTCTGGAGAAGGCATCTTCTTCAGTGTTAGCTTCAGTGCTTGCTCAGTGTAAAAGGCTTTTGATGTATGCAGTAATATATTTGATGCATAACAAGAAGCTAAAACAAGTTGGAAATATATGTATTATCAAAAAAAAAAATCAAGTAAGTCACTATTATACATAGAAAGGTACCAAAAAAGATCAAGTCATGAAGCCAGGACAGCAGCTAATGCCTGGCTGGTGCTTACAGAGCCAAAGTCTATTATTTTTTACTGGTTCTAATTGCAACAGCAAAGCCCTAGCTCTAAAAAGACCGGCACAACTACAGCCATATTATCCAGCCTCCAGAAACAGCTGGACAAGTTCTCAGGGTGCACGTGATGTTTGTGAGCCTGAGGGTCTTTCCTGAAATGGCATGTTTGGAAGAACAGCCTTGCAAGGGGAAATCCAAACTGTATTTTAGAGACTTCAGAGCAGAACAAGAATGTGAAAAAGAATCTCATTTTATATTGTGAAAACTATCTTTTAGCAGGGATGGTGGCGAGGCTGACGTCTCATCATGCTGCCAGCCGACTAAAGACACGAGGCACAGCCAAAAGGGCTCCCAAATTACACCCTCCCTAGAAAAGCTGATCACCGCCTGCATAGGCTTCTGGCACAGCATCAAGATGTCAAGAAGCTTTTTCTATCAAAAAATTCAGGAATAAAATCACAGAAACTCCAAACATTCTTCCAAACCTCGCTCCAAAAGCACATAAAACCCCATTCATCACCACTCACTTCACAAGCACTGATGCTGAACTACGCAAAGTCTCCAGCTATATTTTAAAAAGCCTAAAGTAACTTGATTCAGTACCTGCACAAGCTTCACGGTATTTATCCAGCTGCAGGGCAACTGGGATCTCTTTTTCAAATACGTGAATTTTTTGTAACAGCATTTGTTAATTGTTTGATAAAATAACATGATGCAGGAGTTGACGAACTCATTGCACATCTCTGAATTTGCCACCTTATCCAAAGCTTTCTCTTTGATTCTGGCCCTCAAACCCATCCATAATATAAACCATAGATCTCAACAGATAACTCGCTCAATAGTTACCTGTGGCATATAAGCAATACAATTCCAGCAAGGAAGAAAGGTTGGTATTAGCCTTCACAGTCCAGCAACTGTATTATTACCAACATATTATTAAACAGCAATTTTTGATTTTCCTGTTACGTTCCAGTTGGAGCCTAAAGAAGTGAATAGCAAGCACAGCTGATTGGGAAGAGGGGCTGGTTTTTGTTTTGTGTTTTGCTTGGTTTTAAAAAAAATCTTAAGTATTTGTTAACCCACAATTCAAAGTTTCAAAACTTAGAACTTTTACTGTATAAAACAGTGAATTTTCCATAATAGAAATTATAAACAAAGATGGGATTTAAAAATTAAAACCCTAGAAGAAAGAGTAGCATAAAACAAACAAGATGATTTTCAACTGCAACATGTGACTTACAAGTACTCTATCAGCTTCTCCCTGCAAAAGCTTATGGGTCCACCTCAAATATCTTTTGTGGTCTACAGCTGGGACCACTACATGAGCAGCTTTCCAAATACACCAGAACATCTTCACTGCAGTGCTTGACGTATGGCTGAAAATTTACACTTTCAAAAAGTTTCATTTTCAGAAAGTTTCACTTATTTTGGAAGGGCACACAACTTGCGCAGATCCGTAGAGAGCAGTCATGGACGCTGGGGAGGATTAGCTTACAAGACATACTCATGGCACCCAAAATACCCAACTCATTTCTCAGATTTCTATGTGGAGTCTTTAGCTTCTGAAGCTTCTCCTCAACCATACACGCAGGAAAGAAAACTTCTGCAGATATGAGATTTTTACGCTGGAAAGATTCAACCCCAGGTTGTTCTTACACAGCTGGAATTTGCAAATGCATGTACAAGTTTCCTGAATGGTATACATATATACTATGGCTATCTCCTTCTACAAAACCCCACTACCTCTCAGTTGATAAATAACATTCACACTTAGAGAAAACCAATGCCTTAGCATAGATGACTAACAAAAACGTTTAGCAACCATGAAAGACAAATGTCTATTTTTGCCCCAGTTTCCTTGAGCAGAAGCAGCAATACATCTCCAAAAGAAAAAATTAGATACTAAGCCATAAGTAAGTACTAGGAGCACTTACAACCTGCTGAGCTGTGTGTGTGTAACACAGAGATGTAAAACCAACCTTTCAGTCTACACTGGCTTTGCAAGTCACAGACAGAGAAAGTGTAAGTACTTTCACCCATCCCACAAAATTCCACCGATTTTTTCAATCATCGGTTAAAGGCATCATTCGACATCCCTATTTTAGTGTTTCCCGAGACATCATGATCTCTGCAAGTATCTGCATCCTTTATTTAAAATTACTTTCCAAGCAGCAGCAGAAATTGAAATAAACTGAATGAATTTAAATTCATTACCAATTAAGTGTAATTTAATTCATGATTCTTTCAACTTTCTCCTGAGAATTGCGAGCTGCAGGAGGGATACATACCTGACTGACAGCGCTTGATTTACTGCTGCTGGTCCCCCAGGAAATCACATATAGTTATATATAGCTATCAGAAACCTCTTGGCCCAAAAAGAAAGATGTTTACAAAAATAGATTTTAAGAACAACATCTGTGTAAGAACTGCACGTGTGTTTCTAAAAAGGTAACAGCAGGCTGATTTTTAGGAAGATAATTAAACCCCCAAAGTTAGCATCCAGGATGGTTAATCAGAGAGGCTCCAGCTCACATGCCAGAGCTGGGAACCTAAATGCTTATGGACACAAAAAAGCCAGAAGCAGCTAATAAACCAATCGAGATCCTGATTAACCAGATTTCAGAGGTTATAGGTGTCAAAAATGTTAATTACAGGTATATCAAATGCTTTTCCTGATTTCCACCTCTGTGAGTGACCCAGTGAGCAAGTCAAGGTCTTGGCTTAACCAGGAAACAACATAAGCAGGTGTGAATGACCTACAGCCCTGTGAATGGAGACAGCACCCATAACCAAAGAGACATCTACAGCAATCTGTGGTTCAGCTGAACACAGAGCATCGGACCGGCTCTTCCATTTTCACTTGCTTCCCATTGCACTATTGCATGGGTTACACCTATATTCCCACTGTGCGTTGAGAACAGCTGACAACCACCAAACGCTGCCGATGCCAGAAAACCACACATGCTGGAAAAAAAGAACAACAATTATTTATCCCACAGCAGCTGACAAATACATCATTAATTCTTTTGGCATAACTCTTTATTCCTTGGTCCCGCCTGGTTGCTTGTTTCTGGTGTGAGATGTGCAACAACTTTTACCACTGTCACTCTCCACCTTGCACCCAAGTACGCACTGTCCAAGTGCTGAGAAATGTGTAATCATCTTCAGTTAAAATTTAACTTTTAGTTTGCATTCTGTAAGGCCAGTTTAATAAACATAAAAAATAAAAAATATTTTAAAATAAAAATAAGCAACTTCAGTGATTTGCTCCTGGCCACCAAGCAAAAGCAATATGGTGTTGACGCAAGCTCTTGAGGAGTTACCTATAATAACATAATATAGGACAGCGCCTAAGTCAGCTATAACACACGGAATTGGTAAGCGCTTGTGGGTAAACAGGAATGTCCAAGTACTTGTCAGAGACAGCTGGTGAAAAGAAGACGCCAGCACCCCACAAGAAAGGAGAATCCCAAAAGAAAAAGCTTTGCCCAGCATAACTCTGCCACAAAGCCTCGGCAGGAGCATGCTGGTCTCGTGGCAGAAAGAGGTGCGAGAACAGCTGTGGAAAATCTGCTTCTCTTCATTCTTTCTGCATCCTTCTGAGGCATCTTAATTCTGCTTGCAGGGGCCGCGGCAACTGAAGAGGGTGGTATATATAAAATAGATAACTCTCCATGGGTTTAAAAGAAAAGCAGTAGGTATGGGTATGAAGAATCTGGTCAAGAATTTAATTTTACACAGAGAAATTTCAGATATAACAAGTTAGCATACGTCAAATTCTGGAGAATCAAAAAAGTCTTAAACATGAGACAGACTTTTCTTCCCTTTTTTAATTTTTTTTTTTGCCAAGCAAATAACACCTTCCCCTAGCCCACCTTTATTCAAGATACAGAGAAGAGATTCCATGTGGAAATGTTAGGTTTAAAACAAGTTTTCCTAAAACATATGAAAGAATTGTAGGACGGCAACTGGTCCCTTACAAAATCCAAGAACATCAGAAAGTTTTTTCAGCATCTGGAACTGCTCCACTCGGCCCCTCAGGGCTGCTCAGATATTCTTCCCCTATTGAGTACCCACTCAGGTCTAATATTTCAGCAGAAAAAACAATGAAGTTGGGAAAACGTGCCAATATTCAACTATAAACTTCACAATAAGAAAAGCAGATTTTTCTTATTACCTAAGCTGTTATTCCTTTAAATTATATGACTAATTGCATGAGCATTCCTTTAAATTAGATGACTAGGAACAAGAGAACTTTTAACTATAATGAAAAAATCTCTTTAAAATACTTCAAACTCAGGAAACTGAAAATCCCACTTTTAAAACCTGATATCACACAACTTCATCATAAGTTACAAGTAACTTAATAAAAAAAAATTATCAATAAAGTTTATCTTCCACATTAAGCAACAATCAACGTGGCAGTCATGCACTGGGGGCAGAATAATTCTTGTTTCCTATATTAAAATGGCTATATTTTAAATATATAAATGTATATATATATGTGTGTTTTCATACATATTGATTTTTATACATGTGTGTGCATGTATATGTATATATAAAATATATGTGTGTATATAAACTCAATATCTTTCTTTCACCCATGGTGCTCATTTTACATGAACAACTGACATGCTAATGTTAACAGGATACTGGTATTCATAAATCAAAAATAATGACCTTCCTGCACGTACCTGGAGACATACTTGAATCAGCCTGCGCACGCGTAACAGCATCGCCAGGGAGGGCAGCGGTAACTGCAGAAGCCACCCAAGAAGCTGGGCTAATGCAGAAGCAGCTCGTTCAGACTGAACTCAGCGCTGCCCATTTTATTTAAAACCAGCTCAGTACTGCAAAATACACATAATAAATACCACGCAGAGATACCCATCATAACTCTCCTACACTGCTGCCAGCACCAGTTACCTGGCACAGTATTTTATTGTGCTCTGGAGATCTCCAGCTCAACCAAACTCTGCTTTGCATTCAAACTTTCTGCAAGAGCTTTTTGCAAGTGTCTTGGGCAAACTTCAGCTGCATCTGGGCTTGCTTCACCATCAGAGGTGAGGTCCCCACCAGCCA
>VZTV01002841.1:0-11706 GCA_013400875.1 Anhinga rufa
TCTCAGCCTTTCCTCATAAGAAGCTCCAGACACCTGATCATCTTGGTAGCTCTCTGCTGAACTTGCTCCAGCAGCTCCCTGTCCTTCTTGAACAGGGGGGGCCAGAACTGGACACAGTACTCCAAATGCGATCTCAGCAGGGCAGAGTAGAGGGGGAGGATAACCTCCCTTGACCTGAATGAATGAATCTAAGCTTGTTGTTGTTGTTGTTGTTTTTCTTTTATTTGCTGCTGTGCAGAGACAAGGAAAAACTGAAGAAGCGACTAGAGTACAGCCACCAGGTAACTTGAAGTTGATGGAAAACTGACTTTGGTAACAGTGTTGTTCTTGCTGGCAACATACTATGCAGCTTGATTGAATAGGCCAGGCTTTGAGATAGTTTGCTTTACCTAGTGGCCAGCTGACTGGTTCAACATCCTGTTTTGTTTTGATGGCTGTACAGGTTATGCTCACTATTAGTAGACCAGAAATCCCCCATCTTTGCTGTCAACGATGGAAAATAACACCATTACTTTCTATATAGTACTAAGAAAGTTTGTGAGGGACAAAGTTCTCTTACAAAATAGTACTAGAAAATATGTCAGTCACTCATACCTGTTTTTAGAGCATGACATCTAATTATTGAAAGTAGATTTGTTGCAGGGAGATGTGATGAGGATATGAAAGTAAAGATGCCCTTAAAATTGGGGTGGGGGTTGGGGATGGACAGACTTGTAGTAGCTGTACTTTTGCAAGGAGGCACTCAAATTCAAATTAAATGCAGATGTAAACATGGTTGAGTGATGAGAATATGTAGATTGTAACTCAGAATCAAATTCTCTAAGTGCGATTTAGTTCAATTTGCTTTCAAAGTATAAAGTGCTACCCTAAGATCACTCCATTTCTGGAGAGGAGATTTTGCATGTGCTGTTTTAACCCATTAACTTCATTGTATTAATCTTTCTGCCATTACTTTTACTCAAGTACAAAAGTAATTTCTAAAAGTAAAGCATTGTTCATTTTGGACAAAATGAATTAATTACGAACAGCTTTAAAAGAGATGGCTGTCCTATACTTTGTGTGTAGCGGTCAGACTTCAGACAGAGATGCAGCTTGGGAAAAGCTCTCGCCTGAGATTCTACACGGTACTTTAAATAGCTGTATCTAGAGAAAGACTTGTTAGATCAGAAAGCTGCTTTCTGACAGCAATAAATCTGTGCATGGAGAGGAGTGTGCAGCTGGTGTACAGCATTCAAAGTCCTCTGAGAAATCTGCCAAAAGTCTGTAATTATGATATAGAACTTGCTGCTTTCTAATATATTGCACGTCTTAAACCAACATGAAGGAAATACTTCACCCGCATCAGTGGAGTTTGGGGGAAGGGGTTGTGCGATCATTAAGAAAACTGGGGTTTGGAACGTGGAGTCTAGTTAGCCTTTCTCATTGCAAAATACTGAGCCCGGATTCAAGCAGATCCTTGTAGCAGACATCAGAAATGTAGGTCAGAATTTTAGGTGTTGGGAGATAGTTAGGAGAACTGCTTATTCTGAAGAATCTACTAATGTCTGTGTCTTTTCATTCTTAACTAATATTATCTTATAGATCAGCAATGAAATGTTTTTAAAAACACCTGTTTCTTCAAGTAAAGACTTCAAAACATTCTCAGCTGTGAGTGGAAAAGAAGCTGTTCCAAGATCAATTTTACCAGAAACATCAAATGCTTCTGTCAAAAGACCTCTCCTTATTTTAAACAGATCAGTATCTTCACCTCATTCTGACACTGATAACAGGTTAGTGAACTTGGACAAAGTAGATTTCTATTTATTTCTAAAATTAATAACTTGTTAATGAAAACAATGGTGTTGGGTGTAGTCCCATCTTCAGGTGATAGCTGCCAAAATTCATATGTCACTTTTGGGAGAATAGGAAGCAGCATGTTGATGAAAGGTACCTAGAAACCTTGTGAAGTACAAAAGTGAATGCAGAAAAAAATACTGTGCACTGGCAAGGAAAACTGCTTCATGGTTTGTCTCTTTAGGAAAAGACTTTGTCATGTTAACCACACTCTGCAGTATGTTTTCCTTAACCTCCATTGGTTAAGGAATGGGTGCAGGGGGGTCATTTGTTCCCACAAATACTGAGTCTGCTTCAAAATAATGAGCGACGGTAATAATTGAGCATGTGGATGTCAACCACTTGTTTTTACAGGAAAGCTATTTACTCTGGCTACGCAGTTTAAAATACTATGCAAGGAGACATCACTTTCTAGTTACTGAGTGGTATTTTTTAATAGTGCTTATAGAAACACTAAACATAGTTTGAAATGACTTTGCGGTATTTGAGCAAGACAGTAATCAGTTTAATATTTTGCTTCTCAGTCTTAAACGGAAGACACCTAGTTGCATGACACCTGTGTCTTTAAAGACACCTCGATTAAATGACAAAACATTCAACAACCGTGATGATGATGATGAAGATGTCATTATTCTAGAGGAGAGCAGTACTCCAAAGCCTTCAGCAGATTCTGATGTTCCTGTAGTAAAAACTGAACGTATTAATTTGGATCAAGAGGAGAAGCAGAAAGAAAACTGTGATGTCGGAGAACCTTGCAGTGCAGCTACTTCAGAATCAAGAACTGAACAGTTGACCTCAGCAACACAGACAGAGCTCCCAAACTTAGTTGTTAAAAAGGAAGAGGTAGAAGAGGACACCAGTATTCAAGTTCCCGGGGCAGTGATGGAAACCGAACATCCCTATGTTAATGATGTTTCCGAGACATCTGTAGACCTTGGAAATGAACTGAAAAATCAGCTGCAATTATTAAACAAAGAAAAAGAAATGTACCAAAATAAATGTGAAGTATTAACCAAACAAGTAGAAACACTGGAACAGAGGATTTTAGAAATTAATAATAAGTATGTAAAAAAAGAAATGTGCCATCAGTCAACTGAGACAATTTCTTCATTTGAAGAAGAAAAAGTTCATGAAAGAAGTTTGGCAGAAGTGACTGCTCTTTATGAGCAGGCCTTAGAAGAAATAGCAAAACTAAAGGAACAATGCAGTACCCTGCAGAACTTAAAAACTGAATGCAGCAAGTGTGCTGATGGTGAAAATAAGAGTGAGGTAGAGGAAATTGCTGTGCAACTGGATGATGTTTTCAGGCAACTGGACAAGTGCAGCATTGAGAGAGACAGATACAAAAGTGAGGTAAGTTTGTTAAAACAGTGATATCCTTCAACTTAACAATTAAATTATTTTTATTTTTAAATGGGTGTTTCATAGCAGTTCTAGTACACAGTGTTATATAGTGCAGTGCACTGACTAATCAAGCCACATAAAAGGGGGAAGAAATACTAAATTAGCCTAGGAGCTTCTGGTTTTTTGCTTCCGTAGCAAAAAGCAAACTTGAGAGAGACTGTAAGGCTCTGAGTGGCTCTGACTGTAAGACAAGAGACTGAGCAGGCTTAGAGGGAGCACACATAGAGTGGTTAAGCTGACAGTTGTCCATTTTAAAGCTGTTTGTCTAGATTGTCATTATCTTAAAATCTCATTGAAAAGTTAATTAAAAGCAGTCAACTTAAATTACTTAAATTTGTATGAGTTGTCTTTATTTTAATCCACCACAACTTTATTTCATATGTAAAATTATTTTTATTTACTTGCCAGAGTGAACTACTAGAAGTGGAAAAAAATCAAATTGCCTGTCAATGTGAAGAACTCAAAGCAGAAATCGCACAGTTAAAAGCTTCAATTCCACAAGCAGTAGCACGTGCAAATGATTCTACCACCAGTAATGTAGAAGACTCTGTAAATTTTTCTGATGGAGAAAGGTATCAATTTTGTTCTTTCTAGACTTTATTTCAAGCAAGATTTTGGCTGGCTGATTGTATCTGAAACATCTTGATGAAGGTCATGTCTATAATCATAATAAAACGTGATGCTTGGAATTCTTTTCTACTGCCTCTTGTGACTCCTAACTCAGTAACATATTTTTTTTTCTACGAAATGATTTATTTAATTTTTTTTTATTATTTAGGTATTTCTATGAGCAGGGTTGGCCATTGCGCAATAGAATGCCATACTGACACTTCTTAAAATATCAAAAATGTTATATAATTTCTAGACACGACTTACAGAACAAGGAGAGAGAAAGGAGGCAGGAAAGAGGATGATGATTAGTTAATGCCATGTAGATGAACTTCACATTTATATACAATTTTTCTTTCTTGGATCAATAACACTCTACTGACAAGAGTTTGGGTCTGGTTTTGAAACTTACCTTTCCTGTATGGACTTCTTGCTGCAGAACAATCCTATGGAACTAGGTTGTGTCCAGAGTGTATCTTTGAACTAAATGAGGGTTTAAACTTACAAAGAGAGAGCTTGCAGCTCATGGTTAATAGAAGTAGTAAACACACAAAAGAAGTACACATACCAGATGGATGCAGGGATGAGCAGAGCCAGTCCAGCAGGAATATAGGCACACTGCCTGGGCATGTAGGATGGGATTGAAAGCCAGAGCTCAGCTGGAGTTAAAACTGGCAAGGCCTGTGAAGGGTGACCAGAAGGGTTTCTGTAAGTACAGTAGCAGCAATAGGAAATCTAAGAAAAACATGGGCCTGCTGCTCAGCGGGGCAGGTGCTTAGTAGCAAAGGACATGAGGTGCATGAGGCACAAATTACTGAGGTACCCAGTATCTTCTTTACCTTGGTTTTTACTGGTAAGGTCTGCCCTCTGACTGCCCAGGTCCCTGAGCCAAGTGGTAATCTTAGGGAGCAAAGCATTACTTTTAATAAAAGGTGACTGAATTAAGGGACCATTTAAGCAAATTCGATGTACACAAGTCCATGGGACCAGATGAGATACATTAGAGGGATCTGGCCAATTGATGGAGAGTTGGCCTTGCAATGACATCTCCAAATATGGAGCAAATCTACCTGGAAGCCACCTGCAGTTCCATGGTAGTTAAGGTGATTAGAAACAACCAGCATGGATTTACTGAAGGCAAATCATGTCTTTTTAGCCTCATTGCCTTTTACAATGAGATGACTAGCTCTGTGGACCTTTATTTTAGCAAAGCTTTCAACATGGGCTGCCATAATATCATGAGAGTGAAGTTTGTGAGGTATGGTTTGGATAGGTAGGCTAGGAGGTGGGTCATAAAATTGGCCAGATTGTTGAGCTCGTGGATCAATATCAAGGCCAGTAATGGTTAATGCCTTCATTAATGGCCTAGATGATGGAGCAAAACTAACTTGGTAAATTCACAATGACATCAAATTGAAGGGAACTGTTGATACTCTGGAGGGTAGGGCTGCTGCTGAGAGACCTTGACAAATTGGAAAAATGGGCTGAAAGAAACCTCCTGGAAATTCAACAAAGGCAACTGCAAAGTTCTGCACCTGTGTTGGAAATACCCCATGCAGTTGAACAAGCTGGAGACTACTCATAGGAAAGCAGCTTGGAAGAAGATGGCTTGTGATGCTGGTGGACTAAAAGTTGAATGTGAGTCAGCAGTGCACTCTTGTGGCGGGAGAACCCAGNGCGGGAGAACCCAGTGCTTACTAGGCTATATTGGCAAGACTTCAGCCAGCAGTTTGAGGGAAGTGATTCTTCCCTAGTACTGGGCATTGTGAGACCAAAAATGGAGTATTGTGTCCAGTTTTGGGCTTCCTGGTATATGAATGACACTGGCATATTGGAGCAAATCTACTGAAGGGCCACCAAGATGGGTAAGGGCCTGGAGCAGCTGATACAGAAGGGGAAGCTGAGGAAAATAGCCTTACAAAGAGTGGGTTACCTTGAAATCCTATTGCTCCCTTCTGCTGCCTAATGAGAGGCTGTAGAAAAGATGAAGCCAGCCTCTTCCCATGAGTACAGTGATAGGATGAGAGGCAATAGACACAAGCTGCCACAAGGGAAAGTCTGTTTAAATATTAGAGGAAGAAAGCATTCACAGCAACAGTAGTCAAACCCTGAAAAAGAGACCCAGGGAGATTGTGGAATCTCCATCTCTGGAGATTTTCAAAACACAAGAAGGTCCTAAGCAACCTGAACTTGAGTCATCCCTACTTTGAATGTGCGCTGGTGGGTTGGGGAGGAGGGGAGGGGAGAATGGGCAGGATGATTTCCAGAGACCCCTTTCAATCTAACTTTTTCTGTGGTTAAACCTCCCCTTCATCTGCCAGTGTTTCATTTTCTTGTTACAGCATCTGACTTGTGCTGCCTAAAATAATTAGCAAATATACGCAGGACTTGTAAGTAACTTGCACCACAAGTCCTGTTGGGATATGATGGTGCTGTGGAGGCTGGCTGCTGGAGATGATAAAGGAACTGATGGTAGAAGGAAATGCTCAAGAGAAGGGATGGGTGATATGGAAGCAATTCAATCAGGAAGAGTACAGAGCAAAGAGATCCAGGAAATAAAAGCAAAAAGAGGAGGCATAGCATTTTCCCAGTGCTATAACTCTTACCTTATTTCCTCTTTATATTTTAAAGCCTTTGGACAAACTACTCTTTCTTGCCTTCCCTTCTCTCTTCTTTTTATCTTCTTTTGTTCCCATAGGTGGCAGTAGTTTGCACTTCTAAATGTATTAAAATACTGGGGTTTAATATAATTTTAAGAAAAAGGTATTGTGGGATAAAGAACTGGGCCAGTGCTTATTTGCTAACTTAAAGCATTCAGAAATGTTTCTGATCTGTTTGGGGAAAGGCAGAATTCAGTTTAGCCCTTTGTATTTGTTTGAAACTAAGGAAATATACACCTTCAAAATTAAAACTCAAGAGGCTCAGCCTTGAGAAATTGATAGATTTTGAAATTATCTTGATGCAGCTTTAATTGTGTCAGTTTTTTGTTGGCTTAGGGAAGTCATGTACAGAGCCATTCCAGTACAGAGTAGTAGTCCACCTTTGTTAAATAAAGTACTGTTCTGTATAAAGAACGTAAAACTTCATTTACATCTAATCATATCTAATTATTTCTTCACAGCCTGAAACTACGCTCTCTTCGAGTGAATGTTGGACAACTTCTGGCTACAATCATGCCTGATCTAGACTTGCAGCAAGTGAATTATGATATCGATGTAGTAGATGAAATTTTAGGACAAGTTGTAGAACAAATGCATGAAATCAGTAGTACTTAATATCTTAAGATCTTAGCAGGCTCATACTTGATCTTCCATTATAACCTTTGTGTAGGTTCAAAATTGTGTATACTGCTTCTTGACTTTATATATTTGACATAGTTGGATCAAAAAGTGTATATACTCTACACGTTTAGCTGTTCCCAGAGATGCAGTGGGTGTTATCTTCACTTCCTCTTAAAGGAACACTGTCAATATTGACCAACCCTGGTGTACTTAATTAAGGATTTTGCTTTTAAAATGTATTTGTAATTAAATTTGCAAATATTTTTATGGTTAGGAATCTTAATACTTTTCTACAAAAGCTTTTTTGTTGACTTGATCTTATGTAAGCATTAATACTTGCAATTCTTTCCTCTTCTAAAATCTAAGTAGTGGAATATATAAAAAATGCAAAAAAAAAGAACCTTCCTTGGTTTCCTTCTCAGAACAAACCTTAGTAGTGTTGTTGTATACTACACTATTGCTTCATTGCTATCACCAATGTTGTATGTTGCAGTAATGGGATGGAAACGTAATAGATGAAAATTTTGGCCCTAAGGGTAATATTTGTGTTTTACTACCAAAAGAAGAAAAATTCCTTAAAGGGTTTTATCATGAAAACTGATGATCTTTGACTCCCTTTCGGATTTTTTGATGTCACTAAAGAGCAGTATCTGTACATAGTTTTGCAGCATAAACAACTCCAATACGGCTAGGGTATTTCAGCCTTTTCAGTGATGGAAACCACATGCCTGTTTGTATCCTGCCCTTGCTACTCGATTGTTGTTTCCTACATCTAAGAACCTGTCTGTATTTGAGCACAGTCAGAGGAATCTTCCTATTTGAACACAGCAGTGCTGGTGCACAAGCCCAGGTATGAACCAGTACACAGCTTCAATGGTTAAATTTCACACACAGCTTTTGCCTGTTTTTTTCAAAGTCAAAGGCAGCTGGTGGAATGGGAAGCATCCTGGTGGACCATTGGGAGATAACAAGCTGGGGTGGCATATCCAAAGCTAGGGTAGGATTCCTGGGCAACCTTTACTCTGCATCAAACACTGCCTCTTGAGACCCAAAGGCCTGTTTTCAGGGAAGCCCAGTGCTGAACGGGATTGACCGGGATTCATGCAGAGGTTGGTTCTGTCGTGTGTGTGTGTATATATGCTTATATACATTATCTCAAAAGCCAACTTGTTGCCATATTAAACATAGAGTCTGCCTTGGAGTCTTTCAGGCTGGGATGTGAGGGTGCTGACAATTTGTCTCTGAAACTTACCGTCCTATCAGAATGTACCACGCTCAGTACGAATGGGTCAGACTACTAAATCCTTCATTTAAACCAGCTGAATGGAAGTACTTTGAAAAGGAGGCATGTTTCCCTGTTCCCTGTAACAACTACAGAGTGAGCTAAAGCTGAAAGTGTTCAAATATAACTTGTTTATGCTATATTAAAGTTTAGACATCTTTTATTATAGGTAAAATAGGGGATTCCCTCTCTCCCCCCCTTTTCTTTAAGTGTTTTACAGTGACTCCTAAGCCACTAGTTCTATGCTCTAATGCTCATGCAAAAACCTCTTGGAAGAAATGGTACCAAGAGAAATCGCTGTTACAATGGTGACAGTGTTTTCAGCCAATTGCATGGTTTTATTCTGAAGTCTTCAGGAATGAGAAAAGTGGCAAAGATAGCAAATCCACCTTTTACTCTGTAGTGTGGTGGTATTTATGATCCAAACAGCGATCAAGAAAAATGGTTCTTGCTTTAAAAAAATTGAAAAAAAAAGTTAAAAAAAATCATGAAATGGCATTCAATATGTCCATTCCTAGGAAGTGTTTTTTGTTTTGTTTTTTTTTAAAGCCAACATTTTTGGCTTTTGCACTGCTACTGTCCTGATTTAATTAGATTATGTTCCTTTTACTTGTAGTTCAGTCGGTTTCTTTCAATGGACAGTATTTAAATTTTAAGATGCTATCTAATCTAATATGCCAACAAGAGTAATACAGTACTGTTGTACTTGATAATGGATTAATTGAGTGTTTGATTTTTGAAGAGGTGGCTGTAATATAACTGTATGACTTTTAAAAAGTTTATATTTTCCATTTATTGGTGTGTAGTTTTGCATTTCTCAATCATTATTTATTATGTTTCATCAGACTCTAGTTGAATTTCCTATAGACAACTGGCAAAATATAGCACATGTCAATATTAGAAAGGGCAAATTTACACTGTATGTTTACACTTTGGAGAACAGTGGACTAATGGAACGGGGGTTTATTTGTTAAAAATGTATTTTTTTTGTAAAAAAAATAAACAATATATAAATCTGAGTTTGCAGGATCAAAACTTGTATGTGATCAAATGCAATGTTTTTGTTTATAAATAAAACACTATGCAGAATGGCTGATGTTTCTGGCTTATTTTTAAGTATTCGGTCTTAGGAGAAAGCTGGCTCGGTCTGGTTTGAGCAGAAGACTTGGGCACATGGAGCATGCCCTCAGACCAGGCAGGCATCCCAGCTGGGCCCCAAACCAGCTGCCCGGCTGGGCTTCTTCAGATGGCTGGTTTTGTACAGGGGATTCCCTTACCCAATTACAACACTGTTACTGTAACAGGATTTGGGACAAAACTATTTTTCAAGGCCTTGTTAGAGTTGTTGTCTTAGCGGTCCTAAAGCGGAACCGACAGGAATGCAAAGGTAAGGGCAGGGAGGTGGGACCACCTACCTTTTGGGGCAACAGGACACTCTTGGAGCAGGCTGGATCCGCTCTCCTTGTGACATTTTACCCTTAAGGTAGTTGATCGGTTCCCCACCATGAGAGGCTCAGGGTCTTTCAAATATTTTTGTGCTTCTTTTGTGCTCTGAGGCAGAGCACTCTTGTCTGACCAGTACTTGATTGTCTGATACAGGCAACTGATGAAGAGACTGCAGCGTGCAAGGTATTGTTGTGGAAAGGGTCGCACCGGTATGGAAGTGTCCTGGCTATGGGAAAAAGCAGCGCTGTTACAATCCAGGGTGCACGTTAACTGAATTTCAAGGAAGTTCCTGGGTTTAACATGCAAGTGTACTTCCGTGCCTTCTGCTGTCTGAGTGAGATTTCAAATCAAGCACCAGGACTTGAGCTGTTCTGGCTTTCCCAGCCTAGTCATACTTGCGTGGAAATCCTCATTGCCTTCAAGTTAGAAGTCCTCTTTCGTTTTAAAAAATAATAATAATAAAAAAATCTAATCTGTGAGAGAAGGGGTTAAAAGAGTCTTGGTGGATGGGATGTTGTTTTGACTGGGTGGAATGTTGATTGGCATTTGACTTGACTGTCTGGGTGGATGGGACATTGATTGGTGGTTTGTTGACTGTTGGGTAGGTTGGTGGGGGTGGCAGGTTTTTTGGATAAGAACCAGGGACGACCTGAGTCTGCGCAAAACAAGGGGTTACTTGGAGGTGACAAGGGGTTACTTAGAGGTGACGAAGAAGAGTCATCAGCCTTCATCCCCACGACCCCCTGCGACCACCACCAGAAAACACTGCGCAAGCGCAGTTGGAAGGGACGTCTAATTTTAATACGAAGCGGGGACAGGTCATACATATGTATAGGCGTGTTAGGAAACCTTATGTATATGTAACACTTGACTGTATAAATTTGAAGCGAGTTGCCGCGCCAGGTGCGCATGACTTTGGTGGGACTACCCCCAGTGCTGCCCAGCGCTGAATAAACATACCTACTTTACAGTCTTGTAGATTGTGGAGTCCGCTTTCCGCACTTCAATCTGTATACAGTGCATCTTAATTTGTTCTCTTCTGCTTTCTCAGCTGTTGTGTTTGGCGGTATAGTAACTGGTGAGGCCGTCAGAGCGCAAGTTTTGGCTGTAACGGCACGGCCAGTTGTGGCTCTTCTCTGTGCAGGTACTGGGGAGGCGGCGGGAAGCAGCAGGGCCAGAGGTGGGGTGGGGAGAGGGAAAAGTAGATGCCAGTTGCTAAGGGTGTCAATTTTCTAATTATTATTTCAAATTGAAAGATCTGCATTTGAAAGAAAGGGGAATGTGTGGGATTGTTTGGCCTTTGACCGGTCTGAACATAAAAGCATCTCAAAAGCAGCAATGCCGGGGTTTTTTTTCCTTTTGGGGAGCGGGAGAGCTTTGGGCTTTTTTTGTTTTGTTTTGTTTAGTCGTTTTTGTGCAGGTTTTTTAATTGTAAGCAAGCCAGGGCATGGCAAATGCATTCTAGGCCGAAGAAAACGCAGGCAAAAACCCTGGCAGACAGAATCCGTGCATCTGCCATGTGGGATATGTTCACCTGATTCGTGTCAATATAAAACTATACTAGGGCCGCACAGTAAAATGTGACCCCTCACTATATATATAGATATAATCTTTAACCATTTTGTCGGCCTTTGTATAACCGCAGTGTTAAGCAGGAACAGATAGTATTTACGTAGTTCCTATTTTGCTAAGCCCAAAAACTGTGTATAAGCAATTTGTTACATGTATTGGCTAAAAGGGAGGTGTCTGTTGCGTTTTATTGCTGAGTTCCCTTAAGAAAAGGGGGGAACTGAGAAAAGGGGTTAAGAAAATCCTAGTAGATAAGATGTTGTTCAAAGACGTGTTAACTAT
>VZTV01002841.1:12631-24136 GCA_013400875.1 Anhinga rufa
GGTGCGGCGCCGCCGGGGCTTTGGGGGCGGCCGTGGCCCGCGGCGCCTCTGCCTTCCTCCTGCCCCCGCCGGGGCCTTGGCGCCTTCCTTTGTTTTGGCTCCTCCGCGCCGCGCTGCGGGCACCCGAGCAGGTGCGACCCCGGGGGCTGGGCGGGTGCGCGCCGTGGCCGTCCGGCGCTGCTGCGCGGCGGGGCTGGGGTAGGGCCGGCACGCTCCGGGGGCCCACAGGGAAGAGCTGCCGTGCCGGCCCTCGGGACTTTCTGTTCGTTGTAACCCTGCCCTCCCCTTCTGTTACAACATCTAATTCCACTGAGAGACGTGGCTTTATTACCTTTCTCATGCGGTGCTCAGCCGGTAACTTTAGCCATAATAAATCGTAGTACTTAAAAACGGGCTTCCTTAAACCATTTTGCTGTCAGTTTCTGCAGTGAAACTGTTATGGGACCTGTCGGCGGCGCTTGCAAAATCTGCACCAACTTTGATCATCTTAGTCATAAGAAATAAGAATTTATCCAGTATTTGCTCTGTTTTCTTTAGCAAATATGAAGGTCATCACTTGTGAAATAGCGTGGCACAACAAGGAGCCAGTTTACAGCTTAGACTTCCAACATGGAGCTGATGGGAAGATCAATCGACTGGCCTCAGCAGGTGTGGACACAGCCGTTCGTGTAAGTTTTAAACCTGTTTGTTTCAGTTTTGTAGCATGTGCAGAGCATGAAATTGCTTGTTATCCAAGGTATGAGATTATCATGACGCTGGTGGTGGATGGTTTAAGAAAAGAGCGTGAGATTGTACAGCTATATGCAGAATGGCTGTTCCCCTTGCATGCCACTCTTGGGTTCTGCTGCTGAGTGTTGAACTGTTACTTTTAGAAGATTACCTGCATTGACTGCTGGGTGATATTGCTGAGTAGTAACTGCTAATTTAGGGCACAGTTTTGCAGGTTAATGAGAAGGAACTGGGTTTAATTTCTTTGTGTTCATCAAAGTTGAATTTTATCTGCCGTTTTATAAGTAATTGCTCAGCAGTATGACATCTTCCTACAGCCCTGTTCACTCAGCTTCACTTGCAACTCTCCCAAGTAATTTTGTGTTGGTGTTAGCAAACTTTGTTAATCAATTGTTCATCTTCTTGAAAATCACTTCTGAAAATGTTGAATAGCACAAGAACCAAAAGATGTGGCAGTAAGATTAACCTTTGCAAAATCAGGCAATTGTTTACTGTCTTCCAGATTCTTAGTGCCCATGAGGATTGTCCCCATCATTCAGTGATCTCTTGGTTCCTCTAAAAGCCTTAGCCGTAGCTGGAAAGCTTTGGGAAACTGAGTACACTGGGTGAACCACATTATTTTTATCTGCATGTTGGCTCTTTAAATAAAGTTGGTGGATAAGTCAGGCACAATTTCCTTTGCAGAGAAATACATTGACTCATTTTTAAAATTTATTTCTCTTTTAACAGCTTCTCTGTATGGAAGGTAGACTTAGCGGTCAGAGTTTTTTGGGTCACTATTAGAGCACTTATTAAAAAAATGTCACATTTGCATCCCCTGTTTTTTGGAGCTGAGAATGAAATGAAGCAGGTTACCCATCACTGCTGGTCATGTCATGTTTGAGTTCCTGTAGGTCACTTTGGTAACTAGGCCTGGTGATTTCCTGTAAAAAGCTTTGTTTATTTACTGAAATCTCTATTGCTAAGTTTTTGATTTGAGACAGTTCCTCAAACTCATCCTGCAGTAAAGAAAGGTTCCAACCTGGGACCCTCTCTGTGCTCCTTAGTAACGAGCTCCAATGCAAAAAAAAAAATTGATGTAGGTTTTCTGCTATGTGTGTACATATCTGTCTGTCTATTTATCTGTCTTTGCATGGTAATTCCATATTTTAATTACCTTTTGGGCCTGCTCATGTTCTGTCAGGCTTCCATCATGTGATAGACCTGAAGCAGAAATAAAAAATATTGTCATAAGGTCTCATTGCATGTGTAATAGGCACAGATAAAGAAGAAGGTTTTCTTTTGTATTACTGCTGCATTTTCTTCTGAATAGGGAAATGCTCTGGTTTAGCAGAGAATTTGAGTTCCATACTTGCAATTTGGAATGCCTGGATTGGATCCAGATTTGTTCCTCCGGATTCCCAGTGCAGTATTTTGTGAAATATGCCAGTATTTGTTAACGTATCTATAACAAATTATTATGAATGGTAACCGCTATCATGTGCGTGACTGGAATGCCTGTTTCTTTTGGAGATAAGTGTCTTTAAAATTGGGGTATTACTCGAGTAACTGCAGCCAAAACTTTTCCCTTTGTCACTGGCAAATTGACTTCTTACCTGACAGTGTATGCATTTCAGGGATTTTGGCTGTATTATATAGATTACTGAATATATATTTAAGTCCTATTTATAAATACACAGGTTTTAGGGCCAGAAAATTTTCTGTGTTCTTTGACATAAAGGATACTGCTGCTACATCTTCTTTTGGAGGACTGTTGCATAAGGAGGGGAAGCTGGCAAGATTATAGAGGTCTTTATTCAGGCCACTTCATTGCTTGATATATTCCTATCAAGTCCTGGTTGTTGAGGCTTTTTGGTTTGGTGGTTTATTTGTTTTGGTTTGTTTGTTTGTTTGTTTTTCCTGAGCTGAATTGCATCCAAGAGCAGATTATTTGAAACACTTAATGGGATTTAGCTATCTGTGGCCTTAGTCCCACGATATGGGGACATAAGTGTTGCTCTCATGGCTGAGTTGGCTAGCAAGTAGAGCAGTAGGAGTCACATCACTATGTCCTGCAAAACCAAGAACAAGAGGGATCAGGAATTCCTTAAGCCAGCATTGCTGGGAAAGTGTTCACATCATGCCTTAATGCTATGGTTATGATCAGTAGGGAACTGGAATTACTATAATTCTTGCTCAAATCATCTGTTTGAAACTGGTAAATCCATTGACCTTTGAGGTGTACTGCAAAACTTCAACTTGCTCAGACTTGTAAAGAGAGCTAATATTGTTTTTTTTCTCCCAGAGTAATCGGATTTGTTTTCAAACTGTTACTATTTGTGGTTGATGGATTTGTTAACAAGTTGTTGTAATTCCATACTATTGAATCATTATATTTATCAAATCCCCTTGAAGCTAGAGGTTGTTGATGAGTGAAGACAGAATGGTGGTCATGTGTTTGGTTGTTTGTTTTTTTTTTAATTTATTGGAAATACTTAGTAACATATTTCATCAGACTAAAAAAATATTGCAATATAATTACAGCTTGTGGTGAGTTAACCTTGGCTGGCCACCGGGTGCCCACCAAGCCGCTCTATCACTCTCCCTCCTCAACAGGACAGGAGGAAGTACAATGGAGAAAGCTCATGGATCAAGATAAGGAGAGGGACAAGGACTAATTATCGTCATGGGCAAAACAGACTCAACTTAGGGAAATAAGTTTAATTTATTGCCAAAAAAACCCAGAGTAGGATAGTGAGAAGTAAGAATGAAACTAAGAGCACCTTCCCCCACCCCACCCCTTCCTCCCAAGCTCAACTTCACTCCCAATTTCTTGACCTCCTCTCCACCGGTGGCACAGGGGGACAGGGAATGGGGGCTGTGGTCAGTTCATCACATGCCNGGAAGGGGGGCTGTGGTCAGTTCATCACATGCCTCTGCCACTCCTTCCTCCTCACAGTCTTCCCTTGCTGCAGCATGGGGTCCTTCCTGCAGGACATAGTCCTCTACAAACTTCTTCAGTGTGGGTCCTCCCCACAGGCTGCAGTTCTTCACAAATTGCTCCAGCCTGGGCCCTTTCCACAGGGCGCAGCCCTTCAGGAATGGAGCGCTCCAGCATGGGTCCCCCACAGGGTCACAGTTCCTACTAGAAAACCTGCTCCTGCGTGGGCTCCTTTTCATGGGCCACAGCTCCTGGAGGAGCCTGTTCCAGCGTGGGCTCTCCACAGGCTGCAGCTTCCTTCAGGGCACATGCACCTGCTCTGGTGTGAGGTCCTCCACAGGCTGCAGGTGGATATCTGTTCCACTGTTGACCTCCACAGGCTGCAGGGGGACAGCCTGCCTCACCATGATCTTCTCCAGGGGCTGCAGGGGAATCTCTGCTNAATTCCCCCTGCCTCAGCTACCAAAACATTGCCATGTAAGCCCAGTACACAGCAGTAGCACATAGAGGGAATATTTGTGGTGCCACTGCAGCTTTAACTCTGAAAGTTTCAGATAGTAAGTTCAGAATGACTGCCCAAGGAGTAAATTGTGGATTACTGAAGTGGTGCATATATATTACATCTTCTTCCTGAAAACTGCCTGTTATGCTTTTGTAACTAGATATGGAAAGTGGAAAAAGGACCAGATGGAAAAGCAATTGTGGAATTCTTGTCCAACCTTGCCCGCCATACCAAAGCAGTAAATGTAGTGCGCTTCTCTCCAAGTGGTGACATCCTAGCATCTGGAGGAGATGGTGAGTAATAATGCATAATGAAGCTAAGGTAAAGAAGCTATGGTTGTGCATCTAGTGAGTGAAGGAGGGGAAAAAAAAACCAAATCCAATACAGGAACTTGCTCGTACCCCTCTGATATGTCCAGCTTTAGACTCACATATGCCCTCCAATTATAATTAGTAAATGCATGTTATGCAGTTCCTAAGTAACTTCTCACTGGCTGTGTGTCTGAGAGGCTCTGTTTTCCAGATATAAAGTAATTACTATCCCCAATTCCCAGATGGGGGAGGTCAAATAGATTACCTAGTGTCATACTGGGAAACTGTGGCAGAATTTGTAAACTTAGGCTTGTCTGTCCAGGGCCATGTGGGTTCTTCAGTCACAGTAAGGACAGCATTAGGTAGCCATGAGCTCTCTGAGACAGAGCTGAGTGTTACCTGTGTTAGTGGAAGATTTTTCAAAAGCCCAAAGTGCAGAACTGTAGCCAGCTCTAATCAAAAGCAGATTGGAAGCTAAGCGCTCTCATCTTACACCTGGAAATCTTATTTAATGATCTAATAAAAAAAGATTAATAATAGAAAAATACATCGATTAAAATCAGTAGCTCACACCAGAAACGAAAGCAGTCTAGCACCTACTTTTCCCCACCATAAAATAAGAACTGCTTTCACGTGTCTTATGTGAGATAATTGTAATGTTGAACTAAATTTAATGCATTCACAGAACAGTGAGTGGGAAAGAAAGAAGTTTCATATGATTTCTTCCACAGATGCTGTTATTTTATTGTGGAAGCTGAATGATAGCAAAGAATTGGAACCATTAGTTTTTCAGGATGAAGATGAAGCTCAGCTCAACAAGGAGAACTGGACAGTTGTTAAAACTTTAAGGTAGCTTGATATTTTATGAGTGTGTTTTCTGTTCAGTGTTTTTGATTCCCCAAGGGCTTTTATCATCTGGTACAGTCTTCTGTTTGGTGTATGTTGAACTTTAATGCTGTGTAAAATTTGCTTGCTCTAATATTCACCCTTTTATTGTTTTTTTAAGATTTTTTTTTTATAGTTCCAACCTGCATGTTCTGTTAAGGCAGAAGATTTGGCACTTAAATGACATAACTGCTATGCTCTGAAATTGGTTCCTGAGATTTGCAGTCACTTAAAGCTTAGCACAGAGATACATAAAGTAAATGTGAAGTTTTATTTACTACCTTTACAGTGGAAGTTTTGGTCATTATTAAAGCATAAATCATCAGTATATTAAATGATTCATGCAGTTTTGCCAGATGATAGTTGTGAGGCCTGACCAATGTTTTTCAACTGGTTTGTTTTAATAGTTGAAAATCTACTGTATTATATAGTGTTTGTTTACTGCTTTTGTGAAACCCATAAATACGCAGGGAAGTTTTTTTGACTTGTGACACTTGGTAATTACTTTGGTGTAGTGTTTTATCTTCTGTTTGTACAAATCCTAGAAACTTTCACTTGCAGAACTCTAGGTACAAATTGATAAATTACTTCAAATGCAGTGTTTTCATTGTCTGTGAAAAAACTGTTGAAAAGGAGGGAGGCTTATTTTGAGTAGAAGTAGGATATGCTATTTTAAAATGTTCTGCCTTCCGAATATGGAAGTGTTTTTTAAAAGCTGAAAGTCATGGTGTTCATTTCACTTCAATGATACCTTACTTGCAATTTTTTTCTCTTTTTTTTAGTTTAAAAATGTACAAAACTAATTTTACTTGTAGCTGTTAATTTAAAAATTAGTAATTGGTTTCTTCTCTTTTGGCTTCTAGAGGCCACTTAGAAGATGTATATGATATTTGTTGGACCTCAGATGGAAATTACATGGCATCTGCTTCTGTAGATAACACGGCTATAATGTGGGATGTCTTTAAAGGTAAATGCTACGTTTATCACTTGCTGCTCCATCCTGATGGAGGTGTCTCATGGTATTTACCAAAAGAGTTGAAAGCATCTTCTTTGGTGAAATAACAGTCCACTTAATTGCTAGACTTCTGGGATTATGAGGCAGATAGCCCAGCATGTAAAGATACCCTCAGACCAGCAAAACTTAAATGTAAGTAATATTTTTACCTTGGGAGTATTCAGGAAGTAAGTTTTACCCAATGTTGGGTTTGGTTTTTTTTTCCACCCCCAAATTCCTATACAAGCAGCTTGTATGTTACTTGCTCCACCCTACAGCCCAACAAACAAACAAAACCTGGTATCAGGTAACTGACTACCTAGGTAAAATATGGGAAGCAAGTATAGGATGCAGGCTCTGTTTTGCAAGATGCTACTTTTTTTTTTTTGCTTCATTCAGCAACACACTTCTGTTCATGCTCATCCCACTGCAGTGGGATTGCTTGTATTCTCCAAGAAAGGCCCATCTACAGAAGTTCTGGTAGTAACCAGCTAGATGAGGTTGCTTTACAATGGCGTAATGTTTTCTTATTAGCAGCGTAATCATTACTTCCGCTTTTAATTTAATGTGAAAATACTTAACTTTCTCTGAAGTTAACCTTTTATCTCACATTTCTAAAATTTAATGTCTAATTAAGAAAAATAAAGGAGAATCCGGGTTAATTTTTCAGTGCACGCACACATAAAGATACAAATGTTCTGCTGCTGACATATTTTGTGTTCTTGGTTTGGGTGTTTAATCTCTCTCCCATCCAAACTGACACATATACTCCTTTCCAAAAGTCTTTGCCACAGAAATATGAATGTTCAGTTAAGAGTTTGTGTGCGTAAGTATGTGTAGGGACATTGTGACCAAATGTCTCTTGCATCTCAGACTGCTTGTAACAGCTTTAAAGGGATATATCTATTAGACTCATTACTAGAAAAAGCTGGATGGCATCTTAAGCTGATACTTTACCTACACATAATGTCTTCCATTCTCACTGCTTTCTTTTAGCATGCAATTAATGCCACAAAGGGCATTTTGTGTTTCCTAGGCAGAGACACAACTGGTAAGTTGGAAGTAAGAAGCCATTACTGCAAAACATGGGTTTTGTGATTGAAGTTGTAGGTACATTGAAGGAAAGAGTTTCAAGGATAGCTTCCAGTAATACCCAGATTAAAATATTGCATGGTTTTAAAAAAATTTGCTGGAAGAAAATCACTAGTAAAAATCCATCAGGCTGTTTAGTACAAAGAGAACATCACTGGCTTAAGAAGTCCCTGAGGTACAAACTGTTGGCAACTTACAGGGTATCCTGTAGAAATATTATTATGTGTTTGCTCTATTCTTGTACTCTGGCATCTGTTGTTGGCCACTGTCTGAGACGGAACACTGCAACAGACGGACTACTGGTATTATGCAGCATGGCCTCAACCCTGTTTTGTGTAATCTTTTTGAAGAGCTATTGTCTTTGAAACTTGTCAGCTTATAGTATTTCTCTGCAACAAAGCAACACTATACTAATAGAAGAAAAACCTCTGCCTCTAATATTCAAAACAAAGTATTTAATGAGATTATCTCTAGCTTTACCTCATTGCAGTGGTTTGGATCTGAGACATTCAGCTGTGGAACATCAGTGGGGTCAGGGAGCTGATGTCTTTGAGAGATCTTCATGACAGAGTAAGCTGTGGAAGAATGTGAGTTAGCACTGCTGTAGAATTGTTGCTGAAAGCTGCCCATGTGTAAGCATCAGTATGTGTGTAGTGTATTTTTTTTTTCTCTGCCTGCTCAGCAGAGTAGGTGAGTTTATACAGCCCTAGATAGGAGAGCCTGGCTATCTAGCCCCAGCTGAAAGTTACGTTTTAACGCTGGAATTTCTGGCTTGGTATTCAGCCAAATTCAGTTAGCTGTTGAACAGCTGGGCTTGCCTGAAAAAATTTTTCTAAATCATGAAGGTTTTGAAATACTTCTGGTTTTGAAGTATACTCATCTTGCATGTTTAATGCCCAAGTCAAGCTGCTTATCTGAACTAGTTTGTAGGAAACAAGCCTTAAATTGGCATGTCGCAATTTACTGTACTTGTGAAGATTCTAGAAATAAAGCAACTGTTTCCAATACTCTTATCAGGTACCATCAAGTTAACAGTTTGTGTGTTTAAAAACTGGTTTTGAAATGTTTTGTCTTGTTTTATTTCTGAAATGAAAAAATGTTTTAAAACACATTTGAATTTAGAATCTGGAAACTGTTTGTAATTTCAGGACAGAAGGTTTCAATATTAAATGAACACAAGAGTTATGTCCAAGGAATAACCTGGGATCCTCTAGGCCAGTACATTGCAACTCTGAGTTGTGATAGGTGAGCTGTTGGTCTAAGTGTTTTGCCTTAGTGTTCGTTCTTACTCGAGGATGAATTAAAAGCAAGTGTATGGGATAAACGTGACTTTTCTTTTTTTTTCAGATTGTTCTGTAAGAAGGTTGGTTTGAAATTAAAATGATACTTCAGGTAATCTTTTGCTTGAGGTAAACGATTCCTGAAGTCTGAGTGTCCTCTCTAAGCAGCAAATAACCTTACATAAACTTGTGTAGAAATTTTTCTTCAGGAAATGAGTTTTCATGGTATTGGTCATTAAAGATAGCAAATACATCTTGAGAGTGCTGCATTCTCTGGTTGTTAATGAACTAATAAGTTTCTCTTTGTTGTACAGAAAGATACAAACAGGTTAAGAAGTCAGTTAAAATGTTTTTCCACTTCATATCTTTATTTTGCCCTCTTGCTCCCTCCATTGCCAGCAGTTTTGTAAGTGATGTCATTGGGAAAGCAAAACACACACTTCATAAACTTGGCCCTTGTCAGAACTTTGAGTTGAGCTTAAACTGTTCAGGGCATGTGTGCTGCTCTGAAGGTTTGCAGCTGGCTAATAAATGCATGTCATCTGGCACCCGCTGCAAAGAAAATTGCTGTAATAGTGGAAAAGTAGTTTTGATTTAAGATTTGCAATAGGCTCAGAAAAATGGTAAGTTAATGGTGACTAGGTCATTATGAGCCTCTGCCTTCTGATAATCAGTTAAGTGAGATTTGTGTGCCTTTATTAAAATGAACAGCAGTGAAACACAAGTAATAGAATGATGCCCAAGTTTTTCTTGGAGTGAAGTCACAAGCAAGGGCATGAACTAATCTAAAGAGGGGAATCTCCCACCCCCTCAGGTTTCAGACACTTTTCTGCAAGGTTAGTGAATAGCATTGGCTCAGTGCAGGTCTAACTGGAGCCAGGCCAGTTGCCAGCACATGGGAACTCACCAGCCCAGGGTGGGGAGACCTCTTCCCCCTTTTGGCAGACCAGCTTAGCTCCATGACATCCAGAGCCAGTAGTTCCACAACTATCTCAAGTTGTCTGCCACAGCCTCGCCTTCTATTTTCTCTTCCTAGTTCTCTCTAGGCCTCTTTGTGGAGCTGTTTCAGCATGTTAAATCAGCAAAAAGCTGGTTTTTTGTGTTATACTGGTTTTCTGCCAGCCTAACAAGCCAACGCAACTTGGTGAAGGTCAGAGTTGGCAGAAGGGAGGGGATGGTGGGACAAGCAGTTGGGTTTGCTTAGGCTACCTGCTGTTTTAGTGAGATGAAGTCAGGGGAATTCCAACTTTCTGTATAGAGACAGACTCCAGTTTTGATTTACTCCAAAGAAAACTGAAGCATAGAGATGTAGCTAATTGTCTTTGAGGTGAGTTCCCACTCCGCAGGAACATAAGGGCTACTACAGCACAGGTAGGAATGGCTTGGCCCTTCACTGTCCGCTAATCCCCTCATTCCTCCACGAATGCATATGCCGGTACTTCACAAACCTTATTGAGTCAAATAACTGTCAGTGATTCATTGGTCATTTAGCTATCAAAACATATCCACCCAGTGGTGTCTCATGAACGGAGTTATAATTAATGTGTAATTGTCATTTATATTTGGCAGTCCTGACTGAGAAGTGAGGTGCTATGTGATACTTGGGGTGAAGGGAAGCTGTTTGTAGCTAACTGTGCTCTCCACCATGTAGGGTCCTGCGAGTATACAACACTCAAACCAAGCGTGTAGCATTCAATGTTACCAAGATGCCATCTGGATCAGGAGCTGAAGGAGAGGTACTTTGGTTTGCTACTAGTGGTACTGGAGGATGCGCTGGGTGCTATTTTATATGAGTTGTTCTATTCTATGAAACCAAAGGGGCAAATATTTTCCATTCAAATAATCTGTATGTTGGATATTTTTGTTTCTATCTCACCTTTGCATTTTGTAAATACAGACTGCTTCAGGTTTCATCAAACATTACAGAAAAGACAAAGAACACTTGCAAGATCAGCTGATGAAAGTAGTAACACAATGTCTTTAGTTGTAAATGTTAAAAGTAGTGTGGAAAAAATAGTATGCATAGTGAATTCTTAACAGGAAAAACTTCAGTAGCTGTAAGTTTATTAATGGATAATACATAGCAATAATATTTTAAACTCAGCAGCCTGAAATTTTCAAAAAGGTAGTCAGATTTTTAGGAAAAATATGAATTAGTGAAAATTGAGGAAATTCTCTCTAACCCTAAGAGGGGAAACAAAGAGCTCTTTTCTCCAAAATGGTTCTAAGTGATAATAAAATAACACCTCCAAGCTGGCTATAATATTTTTAATTCCTTTTATTACTTTTTTAATGAAAATATTTGTAACAGTTTTGTAGAGACTAAAGAGCAGGCCCGAGAGAGAGCATTCTGCCATTATAGCAGTTCTCTTTAAACCTCTAATACTAGAGTTAAAAGTAAATGCCTAAGGAACAGGCTCTTACATTGACTGTTCGGTAATGTTGTTCTCCAGGTTATTACTATTTTTTGATTACTGGTCTAATGTGACTGCTCTAGGAGCGTTTTGATTAGTAGCTGAAGAGGGATCAAGGCCTATTCTTCTTAGCTCTGAAGAATTTATAGCACAGCAGAAAGTGAGTTTGAAGGAGCCATGTTTTTTAAAACATTGATCTTCTATTTAAAAAGTTCCATCAGTTTGTATTGTACAATTGGATGTTTTTTCTCACTTGAATTCTAGCTGACATGGTCATGGCACTTTACACAATCATATTTTCAATGTTCTAGGCTAGGAGCTATCGGATGTTTCATGATGACAGCATGAAGTCATTTTTCCGCAGGCTCAGTTTTACTC
>VZTV01002843.1:1209-17949 GCA_013400875.1 Anhinga rufa
AAAAAAATTTAATGCATTCATATATGTATCATTTGGTTATTGGTTTCTGAATGCTACAGCTGTTTTGCACAGTAAACATTCAGCTAATACGTTTTGCCTTGTCAAAACCCCTCCAGAACTGTATACCCAATAGGTATTATTTAAATAAAGAGGATGCTATCTTTAGCTGAAAATACTCAATACACTTCCCTTATTTTGACCCAAATACTGATATAATACAGTGAAAATGTATGGCTGAAAAAATGTGTGTGTGTGTGGGGGGGAGCTGAACCTTGTTAAGTCTCCTTTCATGTCCAGACGTCTCTGAGCTCTCTCAGAGTTTGATGTGTGCAGGGAAGACACAGCATGGCCCAGGGAGGGAAAATCAAGAAATCATGTGGAGCTGTGGGTGGATAAATAATCTAACTGTTCTGCAGAAAGGGTTAATGCAATCACGGAATAATTTAACCTGGAAGGGTCCTCTGGAGCCACTCTGCCCAAAACAATGCAAACTCCAAAGTTACATTGAGTTGTCAGGGCTTTGTTCTATTGTTTTTGGATGGCTCTGGGGTGGAGATTGTACAGCATTTCTGGGCATCTGTTCCAATATGTGAGCACCCGTATTGTGAAGCTTTTTTTATCTAGTATCTAACTGGATTTTCTCTTGCCTCAATATATACATCCTAATAAGAATTTTCTAGTTTCCCACTGTAGTGAATACAAAGAAAAAACTGCCTCCTGAGGTCTTTTTGGATGGGATTAACCATCTTCATGATGTGCCTTGGACACAGAGGGAGCACATATAACACAGAGAAATGGTCACAGGGCAGTCCTAGATAGTCAAAGTCAGGTGAGGAGGATCCTGTCTGGTCTGACAAAAATACCTCTGCATGTGCTCTAAGTGGACTCTCATTAAGAGTATTATTGGATCACCTTTTCACTGGGTCTAAAGGACTCTAGATAGTATTCTAGCTACATGCAGCCTTTTTTGCTGTTTGGGATTGTTTTAGTACATTGGCTTGTATTCCCCAGCTTCATTAGCTCCCACTGCTTGACTCCTAAGCCCTCATAAAAGATAATGGCTTCTCTTCTTGGCTGTCTGACTCTGAAACCTTTAACTCTCATAGCAGTTAGTGGGTTTCCCCCACAGAACAAGTCTGTAATTTGGAAGTCTAGATCTTTTTTAACTAGACAATTTTTAATGAGGTAATTATTTCATTATACAGTCCATTTGTTACTCACTGATGCTATAAATGGCTCATTCTGTGGGTAGGTACCATATATATTAGTATTCTCTTGAAATAATTTTAATGTTATTTTTGACTATTTCTTAGTGCTTAATTATATATCATAGTCCATGCTGCATGTATGTTGCAAATGGGATTTTTTTTGTTTATTTATTTGTTGATTCCTTATTCTTTATTGCATATTCATTTCTGTTCCATCTCAGTGTGAAATTCTCAAGTACTGGCATATGAGCAGAACAATTATGCCATGGGTCTGGAAGAACTAGTCTGAGTTTAGCATTCCTTCTTCTAATAGTAGAAAACTTTTAGGTTTAGCCCAAACAGTCTTTCTTTTTTAAAGACTTTTTTTACTTGCTTATTTTTTCACACTAGGAATTTTACTTAGTGAGAAAAAGGTTGGTTTTTATGCAGTGAACTACTGGAGGAAAAGCAGAAAACAGCATCAGAAAAGCAGAGAGGGAAAGAGGCAGTAGAGTAGCTGTTGAGAAAGAACTGGAAAGAGAGGAATTATTTCAGCCAAGGGCTCAAAGCCCTTGCAAGAGCACAGCAGCCTTGATGGAGGAGCAGCGATGGCACTGCCATCCCTCTGTGAGGAACTTGTGAGCATCCCTCTGTGAGGAACTTGTTCTAGCTGTAGGAGATCGGTATCATTGGTTCTCCTTTCCAAGCAGGAAAGATAGACTCAGACTGCTAAACCTGGTTTCACGCTGAAGGAGTTTGCGAGCCACTTGTTCATGCCTATTATTAGTAGTAATTATAATAATAATCAGTAGCATGACAATAACAATAGCATCCTTATCCAAATGTCTCCAGAAATCAAGATAGCCAAGATCTGTGTGGGACTGAATCATGAAGTTCAGGCTGGTTCATGTTCAAGGGCAGTAATCCATGTTTGACTTTTTCTTTTCTTTTATATATGTGGCAGAGTTGACAAGGCCATTTGTAAACTTATTTCAGAAACAAACATCATACAAAAATATACAGACAATATTTTTTAGTTTGTTTCTTTGGTGATCTGGATCTATTTATGCAGTAACAGAGGTAGTCTAGATGAAAGCTTTGACACTGCAGATTTTAAGGAAAAGGGGTTTGTCTGGCTTTCATTTCTGGGTTAATGTGCTGGCTTATAAGGCTTTGCTTAAGAAGTTATTTGGGATTGTTTTGTTTTATGATTATGTGGACCGGAATAATATTTTTTTTTACTATCCTCTTAAGTACCAGGAAGCTTAATTAAACAGAAACAAAGAAAATTAAAATAAAGGAAGTTTGGACTTGATAGGCCAGACGCACCTGTGCTGGGAAGAGAAGGATAAATTGCAGCTCTTTTTCAGCACAGGGCTCTGAGGAAGGCTACATGGTATTTCCACAAACAGCTTTCATTAATGCTTCCCCTTCTGGAAGCAGCATCTGTTCCTACACTGCGTTCTGTGTTCAGCCTGCCAAATTAGTACAACAAACACATCCACTGCTCACAGCTGCCATCGTCCTACCACCGAGGGAGGCAGGCAAGTAGAGGGAGCATGGCTGAAGTCCTATGCATGCTTCATCTCCTCCAGGCATGAGTCCTCCTGGCAAGGCCATGGAGAGAGAACAGGTGTCCATCTTCCTCTGTCTTTCCTGCTCAGTATCTTCAGTCTCAAGCTCCCCTCAGCCTGGACATACCTGTCCTCAACCACGTGCCCAGGGTCCTTCCATTTACTCCAGGTCCTTTCCCCAGTCTTGCAATATTACCTTTATCCAAGCCCTTTCAGTCTTTCCTGAGCCTTCCCAGTTGAATTCCCCATCCTTTTTACCAAAGTCCCACAACTTCATTTTTTAGTGCTCCATGAGCAATTTTCACCACATTTATCACAGAATCACAGAACGGTAGGAGTTGGAAGGGACCTCCGGGGATCATCTTGTCCAACCCCCCTGCGTGAGCAGGCACACCTAGAGCAGGGGGCACAGGACCGTGTCCAGGCGGGGTTTGAATGTCTCCAGGGAAGGAGACACCACAACCTCTCTGGGCAGCCTGTTGGCAGTACCCAAACCAGTGTTTAGAAATTACAGTGAGGGAAAAATAGAAAGTGGCAAAAGCAAAAGCCTTCAGTAATTTTAAATTATTCTTGCAGACAAGCAGGTTATTAGCTGCTCACTGAGACTGGTCTGTTGAAACATAAAACCAGTAGGAACTCCTGTAGGAGAAACTTCTTTTTTATATTGTTTATGTATTTTACTTGCCTTGGAAAGATCTAATGTATTGCAGATACAGAACTACCCCAGGCTTTCATGTCATCAGATTTTCCAAAGAGAACAGTCAGGTTTTATCAGCATTACAGTGCAAAACTTTCGAAGGAAAAGCCTGGCACTGTGGGTTGTTGTGTGGCCTTTCCATATGTGCCAGTTGTAAATAACCAGGCTCACGAACTCAGGAGACAGCAAAGAAACAAACAAAAAGCCCAAATAAACCCAGTCCTTCATCAGGAGGTGCACATAAACTGGTCCATTGTGACTGTGCCCTATTTGGAACAGTAGATAAAACACATTCTGATAAAATTTGCCATTAATATTGCTTTTTTTATCATAAGGATTATGGAGAATATCATCAAGACTTCTGATTTTACTGGTTTTTCCCTTTTGTAACATTCAGCTTTGCATGAAGTCTCACCTCATTCCCCCCAGCTGTTCAGCAGTTACAGGGCGACAATAGAAAAACGATAATAGGATAGATAATACATTTCTCTCAGGCAAAGACAGTCATAACCATGATTGAAAGTCATGAAATGTTGCATACAGATGCACATGAGGCTTTTAATATTCAAGCTTTCAAGTTAATTGTGTATTTTTAAAATTAGGCTAATTTAAAGAATAGCTTGACTTGAATAATAAAGCAATATCCAAAACTTTTATTCAAGTAAAAAACCCGACCTAAAAAGACCCAGAGAAATTTCAAAATCCTTTATTTTACTCGGGGAACAGTTCTGAAGAGCCTAAATCCTACCTACCTCTTTCACATTCAAAGAGATCTAAGTCCCAACATTTCTTAGGCTTTTGAAGATCTTACTTTAAAACTACGTAAGCAGGAACTAATGAGCTATCCCCCACCTGCTCTGCTCATAAAGACAATGCCGAAGTACAGCATCGCTGTACCAAAACACCTCAGAGGAGGGCAGTTGTTTAAAACTCTTTGGCTCAACTCAGTTCCTTGTCCCCAAAACCTTGGAGTAGGAGCAGTTAAATTTTTTCATTATATGGCCTGTAGTTCCAGGGATCAGGCTGGATCATCATAAATATTTTGTTGGACTGTTGGTCTGTTAATCCTGTCCGAAGCCCTCTGGTGCTTGACATTTTCTTGTGAGGCTCTTCACTTACGCAATGGTGTGTGCTATCAGCAGAGACAGAGCTGTAGTGCTGCTCTTTAAATAGAAGCATTTGCTTGCTTTGGCGCAGAGCTGGTGGCTCACATCTTCTTTCATCAGTCATTTTGCCACTCTAAACCTTAAAGTGGTTTTATATATCAAACAATGATATGGGCTTGATATTTTAATTACTTCATTGGCCATGAAGTTATTCTTGGGCAGAAACGAAGCTAATAGCAACTGCTAGAAAGTGACCAGGGCAGGATCAGATTAGCTCAGCAGTCTGTAGGAGTCTGGGAAAAATCCCTGTCAGTCCAAAGCTAACAACATTCAGAGATAAGGATTGGAGGCTCCTGGCTGTGGCTCTATGGCAGCCTACCAACAGACTTAACAGTAAAATGAGGGGAGAAAAAAAGATGTACCCATCGATATTGAGGGAAGTTCTGGATGCAAATGAGCATTTTTGTACTAACCAGTGAGGTTTCTGACTTCCAACACAAAAGTGTTTGCAACGATTATTGTCAAATCCTTACATAGGCATGGTGTGGCCGATGAGATGGTATTCTAAGATTTGTGATGACCAAGTCTTAATAGGCCCTTCATCAAGCTCAAAATACTTTTGCTATTGGGCCAATAAGCAAATATTGACTACAGAAAACCATCTTGGGTCATATAATTCTAAGTGAGGATGAAATGTGTAAAAACACTGTGTTTGTATGTATAAATTCCAGGTGGCTAACAACAATTTTTCCATAAAATATTTATATTATGTGAAGTAATGTATTTATCACTCTATTTCATTTCCAATTCAATGCTTTTTTTTTTTTTCTGCTGTATTCTATAAAATCTTTTGAGTATTGCTTGGTCAATTAAATATACAATCTATAAAAATGTACAAAATATTAAAGGGTTTGTGCCTGGCCTAACTTTTTAAAGACTTGTGCCTTTTGACATGTGTAATTTTTTATTTTATATCTGTCTTCAAATCACTCTCTTCAGAGCTGAATCTCTCAGAAAAGGAGTAATCATTTAAAGAGGAAATTTACTGGAAATATTTAATAGCTATTGGGGCTCTGTGCAAAAGCATCCCACTGACAGCGCTGTCTGTGCATTTCTCTGTAATCATACTCCTCCTCCTTCCACTTTTCCTACTTGTTTGTTACAGGTAGTAACTTTGGCAGAAGAAAAAAAGAGAAAACCCCGTGCTTTAAAAATCCCATGCCATCAGAGGATTTCCCCTTGCTAGAAGTTTTCTTGATGATCAGTTGTAAGCAGCTCTAACAAGCCAGCTTCTTGCAGGAAAACATCTAAAAATCTGTAAATTTCATGACATCACCATATCACTGGGGCAAATGACCAACAGGACATTATTGCTTCAGGGAAGAAATAAATTGCCCTGCACCTGAGGAGTGGCTGCCACTGGAAAACCCTAACACTCCTGTCCCTGGGCAGCTACTGCTGCATCTCCCCTTGTGTCTGCTTGCAAACTTGAGACCCTATAACTCGGATCAGCCCCCTGCAGATCCTTAGGAAATTACTGTTACATCAGTCAGAGGTGTGTGAGCTGTGGCCCCTTGTAGATCTTGTGCACAGCAGCAGGACTTCCGCAGCGTGCTCCCACATGGATATAACCTCAAATTCATAACCCAGAGAGGGAAAACAGCTCCTGGCTTAAGTATAGAAGCTCAATATTTCAGACTGACAAAAAAGAAGATGGGGACTGAGGAGAGAGGTGCCTCTGGCCTCAAATTGTGGTTCCCCTTGGAAGCCTCTCAGGAGACTTGAACCTTTCACCCCAGCCACCTTACCCTCCCATCGCTACCTTCCCATTGCTGCCTACCTTCTCCGCTCCATGGCTCTGTACTGTGGCACCCTCTGCACAGGTGGCTACTAACGTCTCCTGCTTGTCTACTAATGTCTCCTGCTTTTGAGTCCCTGCTTGGCTCATGCCAGAGTGTGCCATCCCACAGCAATGGGTTCCTTCCTATCCTAAATCCCTTTTCTCCCAAGGTTATTCTGCCCCTCTGAACCTCTTCTTTCCTCTTCTGCCTCTTTTGCTGCACCTGGGTCTTGCATATCCATCAGGGAGGCTCCAGCAATGAAGGAGGGTGGACACATCCAAGGTGAGCGCTGTGGGTAGCTGTGGCAGTACCAACACACTGGTTAGGCTGAGCATTTCACTGGCTGTTTCTGATGCTGCCAAAGGGGCTGTGGCTTGGCTTCTTGGTCCCTGCACAACAGCCATGGGTCAGGTACTATACTGGCAACAGGATGGGCTAAATCTCACGATGAGCTTTTAAATCTGCCCTTGTCTATTTCCACATGGTGTAACTATGGGTAGAGTATTAAAGTATGGAAGGAAGGAAGGAAGGAAGGAAGGAAGAAAAGAAGGAAGGAAGGAAGGAAGGAAGGAAGGAAGGAAGGAGCTCCCATTGCTTACTTATGCGGAAGGTCATCCACTCTTTTTTTTTTTTTTATGTGATTCCAAGGATGGAGAATGCATAGGTAAATCACAAGTCCCAGAAAACAACACAAATGAAAGAAAATTACTAGTTGCATGTGTTGCTTCTAAAGTCCTGAAGAAAATCCCATGGGGTCTTCAATTCAGGAATATTTTGACCAGCCTAGATTAGTTGGTCACACTGATGTGGACAGTCTGTGCAAAGCTCATTTTAATGGGAAAACTTTTCTTTTGGTATTTGTGTATAGTTTCTCTTCCCCTCCTGTTTTCTTCAAGATAGTCTGTTTTCTACTTCCTTTTTAATATTTTTATTTGCAAAGCATATTCAATCTGATCGTTGATCTCAGTTGTTTAATATCCTATACGTTTTGCCAGTAATGCAAAATAAATGATTGATTCTTTAAACATATTTTTGTTTCTTAACTATTGGAAATGTAAACACTTGTAGCTGTAGCGATACAACTTCAGTATATAAGTCAAAGTGTGTCAGGGGAACTCACCCCACACTGTGGGCTTCCCCATGCCATGGAGAAACTGGAGAAACTAATAGCTGTTGAACCATCCTCAGAAGTACTGCAAACACTAGACAAACACTTTATGACAAGCAGCTGCTCATTGCCAATTGAGATTTTCAGATAACGTGGTCCTATGTAGGACCTGGTAGTTGTCAGATTGCAATTTTCCAGTATGGATTATTCTGCCATTAAATAAGTGGTGGGAACTTCCCTGTTCCTCTTCCATTTTAACAGAAAGGCATGGCTTAATTTAAGAAGGAGGTCTTTTTCTAGCTTGAGCAGAACATATCCCTATTTCTTTAGTGTGATTGCATCTACCCCTATTTGCCTGTTGACACTGTGCTCAAGATAATGAAGTTGTTGCTCAGACTGAGTCATCACTGAGCAAATGAATAAAAAATGCTCTTAAACATAGGGCGTAAGACCTAGTTTGAGCACAATGATTATAAATACTATATGCTGCTTAAGGTCACCTTACCTTTTTAAGAATGATTTCCTTACAGTGTTCTCTGCAGTTATATTGTAAATCTAAGTAATTTGTATGTTTTAATTTTTTTTCTTTTATGTTTCATGGGCAATAAGATTGCATTTTCTTATTCCTATTTGATTGTTGGAGACACTTACAGCTAGATGCAGTCTAAATGACTGTTTTTTTTCTCAAATTGATGGCCGCAGATATAATTACCCTGTCCTGAACTTGCTTCCATTTGTGTCTTTACTCCCCCAAATTAAATAAGATAATGGAAGTTTCAGAGTGTTTATGATTAAAGAGATGAGGTTTGCCAGAAATAAAGCTCATATTTGTGTCCTGTAAATTTGATGGGGAAGGTGAGAGAAGCTTTTATAACTAATTATCAATATTTCCTTTTGCAATTAAACAGTATATAAGTTATTAGTGACCTTTTAGACAATTTGAGGCTTGCTTCATAAACCTCTTGGAGGAATAGACATGTGAATGATATGATGACTTTATATGGCTGAGGATCAATAAGGGAAATCACTCTGAATCTTAATTACTAATTCATTAATGACATAAAATATTACAGACTCATTAAACTGTTAAGACTGGGATTATATGCTGGCACTGTCAAAGGATATTGTGCTCAGTGATTCACAAGGTCTTCTGCTATTTTCTGTCCTAAATGATGAACCCAGAAGTCAGCGACTGAGAAATCTTTTCTTACAATGCTGTTATTAAAAGTTCAGAAGCATGGACATCTAAGCAAATCTTTCAGCTGCTTATGATAATACTTATGAGTATGAAAGGATGTCTAAAACATATCCTTATATGTCGAAAATATCCTCTCTGTGACTTTGTCATTCTTGGCTCTCTTTGAGAAAACATGCTCTTATTCCTCAGCATGATTTAAATTTTTCAGTATCTGGAATGTTTCTGAAGTGTAGTAAATATAACAGATTTGAAAAATTAAACTGCTTGTAGGCTAGGCAAGAGGTATCTATGGAGAGACTATGTATTGTCTCCCACAGCATGTTATTTTGAGCACCATCAAGCAATACTAACAGGAGGTTGCAGCCCTTCTCCCATTTCTGAGTTGCATGCAAAACCCCAAATTCAAGGAAAAAATAACAGTCACAGGAAGCATAAGTTATCATTTGGAAGAGTAGACTGCAGTGAAGAACAGCAGGAACATAGACATGGTCTGGAAAAGGTGGTTTAGTTGCCACCCTTCAGACCTTCATCTGTGCCACACAATACAAGAGGTGTTTGCACTGTGGGTTTGCCTAGCTTCTGGACACTGCTGTTCCCCAGACCCTTCTTCAGTGAATGCTTAACAATGCTACCTGTAAGCAATGTTGAGCTACTTTTGAGCAAATTTGATTGAGATTTAGAAAGAAATCATCATTCTGCCTCTTTTCCCCTCCCTCTGCTGATAGATTAAAATTTTCTCAGGATTGTCTAGTGGATCAAGCTCCACAGAAAATGGAAGAGCAGTCATTGCAGTGTTTCAATAGTGGGAGGGATGTCTGCATCCTAAATATGTTCTCTGAGCATGTCTGCAAGAAGAAGACCCAGCTTTGACACTCTAGTCTGGTCAAAGCCATTTTTGCAGGAAGGTGCTGCATCACTAGATTATAGATGAGCTGGGAGGTAAAATCTAGTTTCACTGAATGAAAAAAATGGTCAGGAAAGTCTAGGGACTGTAGTGTTAAGTTGCTGGTGAGGCAGATGTCTTAAGAACTCTCCCCTCATAACTACTGAGGTTATGGAGCTTGTGTTAGTGATTTTTAGGTTACAGAGGCACACGTTCTTATGAAGTCTCTAAAGTCTTTATCCAGACAAGAAAAAATGACCTCTAGGCACAGAGTGGAGAGTGTATGTTTTCTGTCCTATAATAACCTATATAATTTGGAATTCTCCTTCCAACAGGCAGGCTTGGACCTTCCCCAGGAACAAAATGAAATCAGGGGCTCCCAGATTCTAGGTGAGTAGAATCATAGAATCACAGAATGGTTTAGGTTGGAAGGGACCTTTAGAGGACATCTAGTCCAACCCCCCTGCAGTGAGCAGGGACAGCTTCAACTAGACCAGGTTGCTCAGAGCCCCGTCCAACCTGACCTTGAATGTTTCCAGAGATGGGGCATCTACCACCTCTCTGGGCAACCTGTGCCAGTGTCTCACCACCCTCATTGTAAAAAATGTCTTCCTTATACCCAGTCTAAACCTACCCTCCTTCAGTTTAAAACCATTACCCCTTGTCCTGTCACAACAGGCCTTGCTAAAGAGATCATCCCCTTCTTTCCTATAGTCCCCCTTTAAGTACTGGAAGGCCGCAATAAGGTCTCCCCGCAGCCTTCTCATCTCCAGGCTGAACAACCCCAACTCTCTCAGCCTGTCTTCATAGGAGAGGTGCTCCAGCCCTCTGATCATCTTCATGGCCCTCCTCTGGACCCGCTCCAACAGGTCCGTGTCCTTTCTGTGCTGAGGGCTCCAGAGCTGGATGCAGCACTCCAGGTGGGGTCTCACCAGAGCGGATTAGAGGGGCAGAATCACCTCCCTCGTCCTGCTGCCCACGCTGCTTTTGATGCAGCCCAGGGTACGGTTGGCTTTCTGGGCTGTAAGCACACGTTGTTGGCTCATGTCCAGCTTTTTGCTCACCAGTACCCCCAAGTCCTTCTCTGCAGGGCTGCTCTCAATCTCTTCATCCCCCAGCCTGTATTGATACTGGGGGTTGCCCTGACCCAGGTGGAAGACCTTGTGCTTGGCCTTGTTGAACTCCTCTGAGCTCCTCTGATGGGCATGAGGTTCTCACATGCCCACCTCTCTAGCCTGTCCAGGTCCCCAAGCTCCTTTTTGCTGCTGCACACAGCACACAATCAAGTTTCCTACCTCAGGGGGCACTGGAGGGGTCACCCCACAGATGGTGTAGGGGACTAGCCTCATCCTGGGAAACCACCTTCCTGACTTTAGTGCCTCCCAGACAGATTCCACCTCGAGTTTAGGCCACTTTTTAAGAAGGCTTTAGAAAAATCAATTAGTTATATTAGTCACATTGTCACATATAAGTTGGAATTGCCTGCCTTCAGATCAGGATTTGGGTTATGAATTCCCAAAAAGATGCCTAAGCTCTCCTATCCCTTCTTTTCCAGGGGGATTTCTCTGTTGATTAGGTAGTCAGCTCCCTCTACAGCACAGTGCTTTGTGTATGCCCTCTGAGACACCCACTTGTCTTGGGCTTTGCAAGACTGGAAGGCTGTGACACTTCTGCCAAAGATGGGGGGCTGAAAGTCATGTGCGGTAGAAATTAGGCTTTGATATCGGGACTTGTAATTTTGGAGAAGTACTAAGGGGGATCACCGACACAGTGAGGGGTCTGGGTGAGAATGTTTACCTTTGGCTTGAGCAAACTTAGGGTGCTTCCCTTAAGGTTTGCTTCCCTTAAGGTTTGCTTCCCTTTTGAAAATCATTCAACCTCTGCTCCTTAATACTAGTTGGAGAGTGTACATGAAAACATCCCAGTGGAACATTCAAAGAATTAGCAGGGTTATCCTTGGCAATCTTCATCTTCAAAGTGCTCTACAAATATTAAGGTCTAGCTTTTGAGTGAAGCATTTAGAAAGAGAGGTGGTGCAAGGGGTTGTGTTCACCCAGTACTCCTGCTGCCTGTGCCCAGGTGGGTAGTTTGAGCCCTCTGAGCTCCTCTGACGGGCAAAATGAAAGAATCCATCCCAGACATCAGAGTAAGGAGAGGAGGAATATCCCCATCCTTTCCCCAGTGATGGCGCCAGTGGTTTCCAACCATGGGCATTTAGTTCTTAGTTATTCAACCCACATGGCTGGTACAGCTTCTCAGTTTTGTAACTGAACCTTTTCTAGTCTTCTGTGTGTGTGTGCTTTTAGTAACTGGTAATCATTCACAACTGGAATGAAATAATATCAAAATAATTCTAAGTGTCAACTGCTGCTGCAATCCAGGGGTGCATGCTTCAACTATTATGGTTGTATCACAATAAGCTTTGTTTTGGAGGGGGTGTGAATCCTGAAATCTCAGAACAGGGTTTACAGGATAGATGTATATGTGCCTCTCTGTGTTACCCATTACATCCTTATGCTTTACCTTTCTCAAGATTTACTGATTTGTACTGTACAAAAATATTTAAATCCAGGCAACAGGCTTGATGGCACGGTCTATGAATATGCTGCTCTCAAGAAAATATATTTACCAGCCCCCTGTGTTTACAAGATTTATCATAAAGTAGTAATGTTTCCTCCAGACTGGCAAGTCCTTTTGAGTCACATTGTTTTTTCTGCTGAGACTCTGATGCTGTTAATCAGTGCTTTGTTGACCCAGCTCTCTCACAGTGTAATGGGTGAAGCTAATATTCTCTGTATAGTTATTTTTATACCTTTTTTTTTATATATTACAGTTTTCATTATGCTGCTTTAACAAGCTGGTAAAGTGGCCCCAAAGAACTTTTTTGTTGTGCCTTGTTCATACTTCTGGTATGATGAAATTATTCAGATTTCTTATCAGTGCACTTGTGCAAAAGCATGGTGAGAAATTATAAAACACCAAAAGAAATTCTCTATGTTAACAGGCAAGCTTTGAGGGATCAAAAAGGATGACTAACACACAGGTGTAAAATAACATAAATTCTATGAGTTGAAAAGCTCCTTAGTATTTTTCCAAAGCCTCATCCCAGGAGAAAGTCAGTGGCAGAGGCACTTGAAAAAATGCCATGTTTTGAAAACAGATTTGAGAAAAATGCAAAACTGAAAATGTTCTTGAGATTTTCCAAGTTCCAAGCTTTTTGATGTCAGAAAGAAGTTTTCATTATAAAATCTAAGCTAGCCAACCATAAAAAACAAACAAACAAACAAAACATTTAAGTGAAAGCAAATTGCTGAAACGAAGCACATTTTTGAGGTGAAAGGTTCAGTCATAAACTTTTGGTGGATTTCACTGTTTTGTTCCAGTTTGGGATAGGAGAAAGGTTTGAAATATGTAAAAATTTTCTGGGATAGATAAGACTTCCTCTCCAGCTCAGCTGACCCACCGTAGTTTGTTAGCCTCATTGGTGTCACTATGCTATCCTTCAATCCTACAGAAGGTAGAAGAGTCAAATCTTACAGATTTTTTCAGAAAAGCTTCTTAAATATCTGTAAAAATTAAGATGCTGAAAAAAGATATGCGATGTTATATATTTTTACATAATCTAACATTTTAAAATGTATTTGAATGGATTGGAATAACCTTTAAGTTCTCAGAGAAACTGAATTTATGTAAAATCCTACTTTAACAAATTAACATTTGAGTTGCAAGTCAGTGCAGAATATGGTCCATTTATTATATACAATACTGACTTTTCAGAGTTTTTGACTGTGTTGTTTTCTATTATTTTGTTAAGGGATCTTACAGATATTTTTAAAATTTTCATGTCCTTATTCATGGAAACATCTCCAAACCTTGTCCTTTTTTTTTCTGTTAACTTCCACAATATTCTTTGCTTTTACTCTTTGAACTCCTGAAAAATATGAGATGGGTTTTGTTGGAAGTGTTGGGTCTTGATTAGTTATATAGTTCTCCTCAATGGTTTGAGGCCTTAGTGAAAGAAAACAAACAAGCAGCAAAGCTGTACATACTTTGACTAAAATATTTTACTTCTTCATCCTTCTTCTGTCAGACTCTGCTTTCTTCTGGTGACGTAAATCAGAAATTTATGCAACTTCATGTACAAAACAGGATGTTTATAAAGCCTTTGAGGATGCCTTCAGTGAGTGAGAAATAAGAAAAGAGTTTCTGCTGCTGCTTTAGGATCACTTTAGGACTCATTCTTATCTGAGCAAACAGAAAGCATTTCAGTCATTGTGGCTAAATGTCAAAGCTTGGTGCTGATGGTACTGGATACTGCTGTGTGAACATTGCAGAAGTGGATGCAGGGTGTAAAATGAAAGCTGAGTAAATATTTGTGCTTTTCTCAATTTGGCAGCCAAACTAGACAAAGGCAGGGGGAGGGGAGGAGGAGAGATCTGGCTCAAACCACATGTTTGAACTTCTTCAGGATTTCTGTCCAGAGGGAGAGACTGGAAAGGAAAAAAGGTTTTGTGTTTAACAATGTGTTGCCTGGAGGGGTTGGAAGGAAGCATCAGTGTCTGCTGTCTCCCCTTGAATCCCACAGCAAGGGTGCCCAGCCTGGGGCCAGTGGGCTGAGGGACAGCGACTGCACACTTCTTGTCTGTGATGCAGGGGCTCGGTGGCTCTCACTCTCTGAAGAGCACTCAGTCTTTCATAGCCCTTTGTCTGAAGTCAGGTCGAAGTCTCTCAGTTCATTTATTCTCTTTGCATTGGTCAACTCAGTGTAACTATGCAACAGCTCCCTGTATCGAAGATTAAGGTGCTGTGTCCTACCTGCACTCCCCACCAGGCCAGAAAGGGAGCATCGTTGTGTTGGTGAAAATGACACTATCTAGTACAGAACAGGTCATGGTCTAGAAGACACTGAGAGCACCCAGACCCAGAATTATCTTAACTTAAACCATTCTCCTCAGAGGTGCAAGATGCGGTTTCCAGGTCCTCAAGTGCAGACACTCAATCTGTAAATACTGAACAAGTAGCCTAACTACTTGGCTATTGAGACAGACTTTGGATGTGTCTGAAAAAATTTTTGAGCTAAAGCTACTTGATGAATTTGACCCACTCTTGTAAATGGCTGCAATATCATCAGAACAGCTCTTTAGCGTATGCATTAAAAATAAAGAAATCAGTCTGCTTTAGTCTCATGCTTTTTGTTCCTTACTGCCTTCAGCAGCATGATTGCTTTGGGGCAACAAGCACCACTTCACCTAGCCATGAGACAAAATGCGCTGTGTACCTTGTGCTGACACAGATAATGTTGTCTTTACAAAATATCCTGTGATAGGGCAGAGAGCTGCACACTGAATAAAAGTGCAGCTCCAGAGGAGGAGCAAAAGTTGGTTTCCTTTCTAATATATATTGGTGATAGTCTTTGTAAAATCTACCTCATCACTTCCCTCCCAGACCACAGGTAAAAGTTCACATGAATCCTGAACAGAGGTGAAAGCTACTGTCTTCTTCCTCTGAGTCCCCAAGCTTTCCAGAGGGGATGAGTAATGTTTTTGTTCCAGTAAGATACTGTGCATATAATCTCTCATATATTCTGTTCTTTTGTCTCTGCATCATACAGGCAGAGCAAGGAGCAGTGAGAGTGGGAGGACAACTTAAATGAATGGTTTGGAGACACTAGTCATCATGTCTGAAGTAATGGTAAAATTATCATATTTGCTGCACCAAATTTAAATATTGAGGTCAGGAAAGGATGGCAAACTTCCCTGTTCCTTCCTATGGTTATCTTCTTTCCTATGGGTAGATCTGAGGTGTGTGTGATGAGGCATAGGAAACCACCGCAATATAGCAAAACCTTTAGATAAACTAGTGGTTTCAGAACATGCATTAACCCCTGGTAGCCTGGACACACTCCCAGACCTGTTAAAGCATTTCTGTTAGAGGCAGTAGTACCTCAAGGATCTCAGTAAAATTCTGCATAATTGGTGTCCTGCTTCCCTATAAGGAAATTACTATATCAGTCAACATTACTCAATATCTAGATACAGCAGTATAAACAAGAACTATTTATTTTCCTTATAATGTGAACTTTCCAAGTCTGTTGTATCTTTTTTGAAAACACAGAACGCTTGGCTAAATTACAGGAACTCACCAGTTTATTGCAAAATGAAAACTGTCTATTAATATAAAAGAGAACCCGCTCCTGTGTGTTTAATAAACCCTTGTCACAGGCAGTGAAAGTCATTGGAAAAAACCAAAACTGATACATGGAAAAGAAAAAAACCCTGGCAAACTCCAAGATAAGCCAGGCTAGCTGTATGTGTATAAACACATTAGGTTATTTTTTTTTCTGTTTGCCTCAGAGTATAAATATTATAATAGGACATGATTTGTTCTCCCAGCCTTTGTCTGCAGCTAAGAAGATAGAAGCTCTGTATCTACTATGGCAACAGAAAGCTGTGTTTGTACTGGATAATTTCCATGAAAACTCCTGCTGCTGCTTCCAAGGGTTCAAGCCCAGTGTGTGAAAAGGCCATTGACTAATTGCAGCCTTGTCATGTCTAGTTCTGCTCAGAGCAAAGCTGGTCTGTGTGTGATGCAGTGGTTTAAACCCTGGCAGCTGCTGTCATCTTAATGTGTGAGAGCCCCTGCCATTGCTGCAGGAAACTGTAAGGTTTTCTCAAGGAAAAGTTATTTCTTGTAATGTTTTTCAACATAAATTTCAAAAATAGTCTTGCACTGCTAAGGGTCACATTTTGATCATATTTAATCTCATTTAATCCATTGAAGTAAAAACTCCCCTTATTCCTAAGCAGTTTATTAATTAAATGATAGATAGCCACGTGAGCAAGTTAGATGTGAGCCTTACCTGTTCCTGCCTCTCTATCCTCCTTCTGCCCAGCTACAGTCCCACAAATGTGAACTTCCTAGAAGCTTCTCCACATATTGCATAATCCATTCCTTCATTTGGTGCTTTCAGAACCTTGATCCAAACCTAAAAGCAAGAAGTGAAGATTTTCCTGCTATTTAACCACCAGAACTCTTTCTCCCATTGCGGTTCCCTTTCATTCCCTATATATTTCTTTTTGACAAGTGGACAAAGCAGTTTCATTGATTTTGCATTATTTAATACTTTCATTCATAGAAATACTACAA
>VZTV01002846.1:0-11300 GCA_013400875.1 Anhinga rufa
CCAGTATTTGTGAAATAATGTAATTTCTGCAATGCTCCTGGAGCAGCTGCAGACTAGGCTTGGTTGTTCCCCACTGTGGCCTTGGCAAAATGCTTATATTGGTCCATGACAGCCAGTGATGATGCTTTGGGACTGACAGTAGATCCTCTTGAGGCTTGATGTGCTGCAATCCCATAGGTTACTGCAGTTACCCAACTTCATAAAGGGTGAGAGGGAAAGCAGAGTGCAGAGAGATCACTTGAAGTCCCTAAGGGCAGCAAGTCTCAAGATCCTGACTCGACATCCTCCCAAGGCTTTGGTATTACATCAGCTGCTCCAGTACCTGACTTTCTGGTACCTTTTTGCTGTCAGCTTAGGAGCCTGGATAGGAATTGATAACTATCTCATTAAATCAGATTGAAAAGGCACCCAGTGTTCAGATGGGGGAGAAAAAAACCTCACAGCTCTACATATGGCTTAGTGTCTCTTGGAAGGAGAATAGAATAGACTATTTCAGTTGGAAGGGACCTGCAATGATTGTCTAGTCAACTGCCTGACCAATTCAGGGCTGACCAAAAGTTAAAGCATATTAAGGGCATTGTCCGAATGCCTCTTAAACACAGACAGGCTTGGGGCATTGACCACCTCTCTAGGTAGACTGTACCAGTGTTTGACTACCCTCTCAGTAAAGAAATGCCTCCTAAAGTCTGGTCTAAACCTCCCCTGGTGCAGCTTTGAGCCATTCCCATGAGTCCTATCGCTGGATATCAGGGAGAAGAGCCCAACACCTCCCTCTCCAAGTCTAAGCAAGTCCAAATGATGTAATGTCATGGATGTTGTTGAACTGTGTTTGGTCCTGAGCTGCATCAGTGCTTGCAGGTGTTCCTGGAGGGCAGCTCCTTTGTGTCTTTGTGGAAAGCCAAAGTGATTAACTATTATCAGTGCTGCTCTGTTTGCATGCTTGAGAGGGGTCTCGGTTATCAGGTCTGGTGCCGTAGCCACTCAAATTTTTCCCCTTGGTGTTGTCTCAAGCTGAGCATGGGAGAAGAGGGGAGCTGCCAGGTCAATTAGCTAAACCTCATAATTGCTTTTGCAGTGAAGAGGTTTTAACGCTGTTTTGTAATATCTTGTAGAGCCATCCTAGTGTCTTCTCATGCCACTCTGCATCTCGTTTTTTTCTTACTTAGTGTCTTCTTGCCTCACCTCCAGACAAGGAGGCATTCATGGACCTTCTCTGGTTTTGGATAGTCCTTCCACTTGTGCCTCTTCCATCATCTCTCACTTGCAGTTTCTCTGGCCTCCTGCCCATGTGTTCAAGTAATCTTTGCTGCTCTTCCCCCTTGGAAAAAAAATATCTTAATTCTCTGACTGCTTTCAAGCAAACCTTTGCAAGAGGTGGAGAGGTCTCAAGGTGATGAAAGCTCCTGTAGGAAGAGCTGGAGGCAGAGAAGTGCTTTCTACCTCTAAGAGTTGCTACTGGGCTGTTGAGTTTTGGATGGATTTTTATGGCTCTGGAGGCACAGAGAAGGGGCCTGGATCCTGCTCACTTTGCATGTATTTGGATATATTTGCATATGCATTTGGCTTGTGTGTGTCGAGCTGTGTGACAAGCTCTCATCTGTAAACCTGAGGGGCTGTTGAAATTTTAATAAACACCGCCTTAAGCTTTAACTTCCACATATAGGTTAATGTCTTGCCCTGTATGAAGAAACATCATTGAAGGCACAATGTTTGTAATCAACCTTTAATTAATAAAAGGAATGCTTGTGCAATATCTTGGACTACATCTGCATGAGCAGCTACTTTCTAGACAAGAGAGCCTCTTTGAGAGCCTCTGGGGTCTCACAAGACAGATTTGAGTAGTGCCTGCATGGTTGGGTTGGGTTATTTTTCCAAGGGCCATGTTCAGCGATGACCCAGCTCCTTCTTGCTGGAGAAAACCTGGCGTGGTCCCTTATTGGTCTCCATGGTGTGGGATTACTCATCTTTTTCCTTTTTCTTCTGCTTTCTGGATTTTTCCCTGGGGAGCTAATGGTGTGTGCAGGATGGGTGGGTTCCCCAGAGTAGATCCAGAAGGGGCACTTCTGGATCAGCCTTTCTTGTATTTGCTCCTGCCCCAAGGTTTGTGCAGCTGTTAGGGTGTTTTCTGTAACCTCCCACTTCATTGCTTTTCCAGAATAATCGGGGCCTCCTGCTTCCAGCTTATTCCTTCAGTAGTTTCAACATATTCATGGATTACTGTAAAGCACTAAGCCTGCAGATTTATGGACCAGATGGAGTGACTCTGATTCCGTGGTCTCAAATGTATCAATTAGGAGCTCAACTCCTTCACTTAAATGAAAATGACGATGTTAATCCCAGACCCTTTTCAAAAGGGGGCACCACTTAGTGAACTTCAAATATGAGAAATTAATTCTCAGAAAGCTGAAGTCCTTGAAAATGCAAAATTTTCCAATCCCTACTTACTAGTCAAAGTTGGTCTCATACTTTTTTTTGAGCAAGGATTTATTTTTTTCCTTTCCTACTTCCCCAGAAAAATCAAATCATTTGTTAGAAGTTTTCCCAGAGTAACACTGGGACCTATAGTGTCTTCTGGAGAGGTAACCAAGCACTGCCCTGGCTTGTTGGATTTGAGACTGTTGCAACCCATCTTGGAGGATGAGGTGAGACCTGGTGAAGCCCACCAAGGTCTCTACATGGAAGAAATTAGCTGAGAAAGTGGTCTGGACAGGACAAGAGTGGGCACTGTCGGAGCTCTGTAGGGTCTCTTGGGTGGTAAAACCCCTTCTTGATATGGAGGCAAGGCATCCACTAGCAGTGATGGAGGTAAAGCAGTGGGGAGCAGGGTAAGATTGATGTGCACAGCAAATGGAAGTTTTCTAAGGGAAGCAAGAGGGTGAAATAGTGGCTTTGAGTAGTTTCTTTTAGTGCTATGGTGGATCTGCCCGTGCTTTGTGTTGGTGTATGAAAAGCAGGCTCAGAGGTCTCCATCCTCTTAAACTGCCCAGCCTTGTGCCCTCCTAAACAGAGGGGTTTTTTTATCCAGGGGTCTTTTAGGGGCTCATTTCATCCATCTGAACTGCTCCTCGCACAATGGAAATAATCTCTGCTTGGGCAGAGCTTTTATGGCCTCAGATTCGGAGACCTTCCTCGCGGCAGCCTCTCTGCCTGGGGCATCCCATCGTAACCTCTTGCCCCTGTGAGGCAGGGAGATATTGCCATCTGTTATTTCCTGAAGTGGGAGATTAAACATGTTTCTCTGTCTGCACAAAGTCCGAGCAGAAGCCAGAGAAGGAGGCAGGGATGGATTTAATTTACTGCTTTGTGCAACTCATTTCTCCACCCCCACGAACTCTTGACTTGCTGCCTGCACTCAATCCCCTGTAGCGGGCAGGAGATGGGAGCACTTATAGACAGAGAGTCACATCTGTTCCGAAGCTCGAAGGTTATATTGAGCTCATCTGCAGCCCCCCTGGGTCTGGTCTTGTGTCTGAATGGCAAGACCCTGGGAAGGAGACACTTACTTCTTGTATCCCTTCATGGTTGTGTTCGGGAAGCCTTTTCTGAATAACTTACAAAATAAATCGCTGTAAGCAACATGTGGTGTTAGATAATAAAACTTCTATTTCAGGCGCAACGCCAGGCTCTGAAAGTGCCATTTTTAATCCCAAAACAGTGGGTTTTTTGGTGAGACCCTGCCCTTCTCTCTCAGCAGGGCTGCGACCCCTTTGCCCAGACCCAGCGCAGCAAACTGCAGCATCGCCGGGCGCGGATTAACCAGCAGATCAACAAGGAGATGAGGATGCGAGCAGGAGCAGAAAACCTCTTCAGGTGAGTTCTCAACCCTGGAGCATCCCTCTGGTCCAGGGATTTGGCTGGGGGTGGAAATATGGCCTTGATATCTAGGAGGCAACTGGTGCTGTGCTCCCGTGGCTATGGTGGGGGTTTGCTCAGTCTTCCCTTGACTTTGTAACATTCATCCTAGAAATGCTTGCCTTCCATTTGGTGGAATGCTGATGCTACGTTGGACACCTTCAAGAGTTGTCTGGACAGGGTGCTGGGTCATCTTGTCTAGACTGTGCTCTTCCTAGAAAGGTTGGACTGGATGATCCCTGAGGTCCCTTCCAACCCGTGATTCTGTGATTCTATGTATTTTAATGAAAAATTATCACTTTAATGTCCTGGAAGCCTGGTACAAAGCTGGGTGTCAGCAGATGGAATAATGGGAATAAATGTTGAACTGGGATTGAGCTTGGAGTGCAGTATCTGCTGCCTGATACGCCCAGCAAGTGGGTCAAATCCAGCTTTAGTTCCAAAAATCCCCATCCCGGTGCTTCCACCAGAGCAGAATCTGAAAATTCAGATACGTCTTTGCAGATGGGCACAGTCCAGTGGCTCTTCACCCTACTGGGAGGATGCCTTTATGGGATGGTGTGAAAATTGGCACCTTTGCATGGCTTTCAGATGGCAGCTGGTCCAGCACAAGGAGAGCCAGCTCATTACTGCCTTCCCCTGTAAAGTGTTCGTGATGCAATCGCATGATTTTTTTGCCGCTATTTTACCTTTTTTTAACCCGAGGATGACCTTTTCTGTAGGTCTTGTGCTTCAGTATCCCACAGGACCATGAGATACACGTGTGCAGGGTGGGCATGTCTGTTAATATAAGAAAATATCATAAGGCTGCCCTAAAATAGCTCTTTTTTTTTTGCATATTTTGCCAGTATGTTGATTCCCCCCTCAATAAAATAAGATTGATTTTTCACCTCTGAACTTGAATGATTTAACATCCGTGGCATGTGCCTATTGCACCTGGAAGAAGGGAGTAAGAGTTGCTCCACCAGACTGTAGGAAGAAATGGTATTTTACTGCTGGACAAGGATAGCGGGGCTTCCTGGGGGAGGTGCAGTTATAGCCCCCATACCCCGCTGCTTCAACCAGGCTGCCATGCCTCATGTAATTAAAAAAAAACATCATGAAATCCCAACGTATGCCACTCCACGCAACTCCCCTTTATTATAAAAAAAAAAATAATAAAAAATTAGGGGAAAATGTGCTGGCTCAGCAGAAACGTGCCTGGCCGTGGTTTTGGCGCAAACAGCAGGAATCGGAGCTTCGTGCAGGGGAGTGAGCAAAAAATGTGATGCAAAACACATCTTAATTACTCTGCCGGGGAAATGCATTGATGGGGCTCTTTTTTTCTTTGCTGGATCAGCAGTTTGAATGTCCTTTGGTAGCAGCCACTCTTCCTCCCTCCCACAAGTCCAGTTTGCGGCTGAGTAATAATGTGGGTTTCTGGGTGGTATGGTGCTCCGAGCTTATGAAACATGGGAAATCTGAGGCGGGGGGTGGCAATCAAGCTTATGCCTGAACTTAAAGGCCAAAGGGGGGATTATGTTGTAAATCTAAAGGTTATTGCTTAAATTATAGACTTGAGTTGCATGGGGAAACTTCCTTTGCATCTCTCTAGGCTAGTGCTAAATGCAAGTAGAAAAAGCTGTGGGTTGCGCAGCTTGGAGCTGAATTTGCAGCTGAACTTGCTGGTTTCTTTGCCTCAAGAAAAAAGCAAACCTCCAAAAAAAAAAAAAAACAACCTCAATGCTTTAAAAAAACAATCTCCTGAACTGTTCTGTTCAGCATATCAGTCCCCTTTCCTGGAGAGGTTGCCATGAATGGTGTGTTGGAAAAAAAAATGCACGTGGTGTTTGCTCAGCGGTGTTAAGAGGGTTTGTTTGCTGGATAAATAAATGGGCAGAGGCAGCAGAAACCTTTTCCTTTCTTGTTCAAATACTGGGGCTGAGCGAAGCAATCAGGGAGATAAAGGCATCGCCAATAAACCAGTTTCTTAAAAAGAAATTAAAAAAAAATATCAGAAATCTTTGGTGTTAGCTAAGCAAACAGCTGATAACTTCACCGAGGAGGAAGATGGGGACACGGAGGCTCTGCGTGCTCATATGGAGATCAGCACTTGTCCCAGACAGGGAGAATGAAGTGCCTCAGTGCAAGTTTGCTCACAAGAAACAATCAAGTACTCCCCTAAATTAACTTGGAGAGGTACTGTGCTCTTAATTGCTGCATGTGGCACTTCCAGAGTGCAAACTGAAGTCCCCTGAAGCAACATTGCACTTTAACACCTTAACCTGGTGACAAATCGTGGAAAAAAACTTTCATGTACATGCAAAATCTCGCATAGCAAAATCGGACTTTGCAGGGTAATACGTCCTTTCTGCTGCAGAGCAAGGGTGAAAGTACTGGTCACAAATATATCGTGTGTATATGCAAATGTTACCTTGCTGTTGCAAATCGGCACAAATCAGCTATTGGTAATAGGAGAAATCAAAAAAAGAAGGTGTTGCCAGCTGGGAACAAGAAGGGGAAGCTCTCTTGAATTCATATTGGAAGAAAATTGTCCTGGAGGTGGTGTGATGCATGGAGGACTGAAATAGTGACTGAATATTGGTTTGTATGGGAAGAGAGTGATTACTGTGATGATGCTGTATAGGGAATTGCAAAACGCTGAAGAATATTCAAATAGAAGCTGCTGTGTAGATCTATGGATTTGCTGTGGTTTTGCCTTTTTTTTTTGTGTAAAATAATTAAAAAAATGGCATTGGTCTTGGGAAATTCCAGTAAGGGAGAGTCAGGGGAGGAGATGCTAAAGGACCAGCATCTTAAAACAAAAACAGCATGGCTCATTCTACTGCCCTGAGCTAGGTCAGGGCAAGGCCCCTGTAGGATGTTATCCACAAAAAACACAAGTTGAAGGCAACACACTCTGCAAAAGCGGGGGGAGAGTGGTGCCCTGGCTGAGCAGAGCTTGTGCATGTGTTGTTTTTCCTGGAGCCCGGCATGATTTAGTGCGAGCAGCCACAGCCCCTTTAGGCTGACGACTGGACTGCACGCTGCCAGCTCTGGGTTTTCTCTCCCTGCTTTCCTTCAGAGCAGATAAGAAGGTTATAATCAGCCTGGGAGCAGGCAGCTGAAATCAATCCTTCTTGTGTATATCTCCTCATGTGAATGAGTGGGGAAGGGAGGATAGGGTCCAGCTTTACTAATGGACGAGCACAGCAAGCCTCTTCTTTTGCAGAAGGGTTGTTTGTACCCAAAACAAAGTTTTTCCTCCTCAAATGCAACCACAAAGCAATTTTATTGGGTGTGGGTGAACACCTTGAATGCTCATAGCCAAATTTGAAGCTGCACCAGAGGTGGGAGCATGGATGAGCAAGGGGAAGGTTGCTCTGGGGCAGAAATAGCAGGTTCATCTGAGCAATGTGCAACACTGATGAGTTTTGCCTGGTCTCAACCTCCATGGCAGAGTGGTCTGGATGCTCTGGCTTCCCTGGTCTCGAAAGGCTGAGAGAGTTGGGGTTGTTCAGCCTGGAGAAGAGAAGGCTGCGGCAAGACCTTATTGCGGCCTTTCAATACTTAAAGGGGGCTTCTGAGAAAGATGGGGACAGACTTTTTAGCAGGGCCTGTAGCAATAGGACAAGGGGTGATGCTTTTAAACTAAAAGAGAGTTGTTTCAGACTAGATCTAAGGAAGACATTTTCTATGCTGAGGGTGGTAAAACACTGGCCCAGGTTGCCCAGAGAGGTGGTCGATGCCCCATCCCTGGAAACATTCAAGGCCAGGATAGATGGGGCTCTGAGCAACCTGGTCTAGTTGAAAATGCCCCTGCCCATGGCAGGGGGGTTGGACTTAGATGACCTCTAAAGGTCCCTTCCAACCCAGACCATTCTATGATCATGTGCAGAGCAAGAGGCACGGTTCTGTGGGAAGGTTTAGATGGATGCATGTGGTATTGCACCGCTGGATACCTTAATCTCTATTTATCAGTGCAACCAAGTGTTGATAAAAAAAGGCACTGTTGAAATGGGGGAGGTTTGATCCACGCCGTGTTGTCTTGCAGGGCTACCAGTAACCACAAGGTGAAAGAGACAGTCGCCCTGGAGCTGAGCTACGTGAACTCCAACCTGCAGCTGCTGAAGGAGGAGCTGGAGGAGCTGAACAGCAGCGTGGACGTGTACCAGAACGACAGGTACACCAGGCAGCCGAGCCAGGCAGGCAGCTGCCTGCAGTGTGGGAAGAGCAGCTTGCTTAGTTGGGATTTTATTATTATTATTATTATTATTATTATTATTATTATTATTATTATTATTATTATTATTTCTCTTTTGCTTTTTCTGGGAGCAAGGCAGCATCTTGCTTTGTACCCGTTGCTCTGCGTTCCTGCTCTGCACAGGGTTTGGCCCTCTGGCAGGGACCACAAGGTGGTGGCTGGAGAATAGGAGAGGGCTCGGGCATGGGCCAGATTTGCTGGAAACAGTTTTTCATCTAGGGAACATCCATGTTTCATCTCTAGAGCTGCAAGGAGACCAAAGTCATAGAGCTGCATGCAGAGCAAACTCAACACCTTTCCCTAGCAGATACTTAGGAGTCATATGGGAATGGATGGTGCATTGTCTGGACACCAGTGTCCCAAAGCGGGAGGAGTAAGACAGAAACAACCATCTCCACTTGCAGCATCCCACTAGAGCATAAGTTTTTTTTCCAGCAGCTGAAATAGGGTATTTAGCAGAACAAATTAAAAGCGCGGCTGCTTAGGTGTCCGACCTCCTGTTCTGTCTGTTCCCAAAGCAGATTACTCACTGATTTCTTTTCCCATTGAGGGTATTAGGTTATTTTTCTCTCTTTCCGAGGTTAGACCTTTTGTTAATTGAAACGCTCTGTTGCTTTGAAATGCTTACCCAGCCACCCAGGGCTTGACTCACCAGAGTGGTAATCCTAGCACGCTCACCAGCAGCAAACCAACGTGCTGGGGCAGCTCAGCAGCACTGTTTTCGCTGGGTGAGAGAAGCAGAAATCCCCACGGCAGAACAGGCTGGGGACACTGCAGCAATATGGGGGCCACTGCCTCTCCCTCCCTTCCCAAGGTGGATGGGTGGATGGCATTTGACACCAAGCTGAGTGGTGTGGTTGACACACCTGAGGGATGGAATGCCATTCAGAGAGACCTGGACAGGCTGGAGAGGTGGGCCTGTGAGAGCCTCATGAGGTTCAACAAGGCCAAGTGCAAGGTCCTGCACCTGGGTCGGGGCAGCCCCCGGTATCAATACAGGCTGGGGGATGAAGGGATTGAGAGCAGCCCTGCAGAGAAGGACTTGGGGGTACTGGTGGATGAAAAGCTGGACAAGAGCCAACAATGTGCGCTTGCAGCCCAGAAAGCCAGCCGTATCCTGGGCTGGATCCAGAGCAGCGTGGGCAGCAGGGCGAGGGAGGGGATTCTGCCCCTCTGCCCCGCTCTGCTGAGACCCCCCCGCAGCGCCGCGTCCAGCTCTGGAGCCCCCAGCACAGGACAGACACGGACCTGTTGGAGCGGGTCCAGAGGAGGGACATGGAAATGGTCTGAGGGCTGGAACCCCTCTGGTGTGGAGAAAGGCTGAGAGAGTTGGGGTAGTTCAGCGTGGAGAAGAGAAGGCTGCGGGGAGACCTTCTTGTACCTTTTGGTACTTAAAGGGGGCTTCCAAGAAAGACGGGGACAGACTTTTTAGCAGGGCCTGTAGCGATAGGACAAGAAGCAATGGTTTTAAAATAAGAGTGTAGATTCAGACTAGGTGTCAGGAGGAAATATTTCTTACACTGAGGGTGGTGAGACTCTGGCCCAGGTTGTCCTGAGAGGTGGGAGATGCCCCATCCCTGGAAACATTCCAGGTCAGGTTGGACGGGGCTCTGAGCAACCTGGTCTAGTTGAAGATGTCCCTGCCCATGGCTGGGGGGGTGGACTAGATGATCTTTGAAGGTCCCTTCCAACCCAAACCATTCTATGAATCTATGGGTCTATGTCCACCTACCTGCTTTTCCTGGCACATGGTCCCCCTCAGGGGAGGATTGCTGGGCTGCTGCGGACAGAGAGAGGTGCAAAGACCAGGAGAGCATCACTGACTCCATCCTGCAGGTTGCTGCAATGATATTAAATGTAGGACCAGGATGATCTGGGTGCAGGATTATGCTAGGATCGCAGGGTCTACTATGGGGAGAAAGCCAAGGGAGACCATATCTCCACCACCCTTGGGTGTTTGCTGCATTGTTGGGGCAGCAAACAAGGGGCTGTTGCAGTCTCTGAATAGATTCCTGGATGTTAGTCCTTCTTCTGTGCTAGAAGTAGAGACGCATGCAATATCTCTGGTGTTGCGTGCATCCTCCCCAAATGCTTCCCTATCAGGGATGCTCGGCTTTTCCAATCTGTTGCTTGTTTGCTAGTTTAACAACAAAACAGCCATAGCAGCAACCCCAAAACCCTTCCCAGGCCACACAAAAGCCCCTTTGTTTGCTCCAGGCATTGGATTCAAGCGAAAATCTTGTTAGGGAAGGAGCAATAATGGCTTTTCTGCACTAATTATAGCTCTTGAAGCTGTTATTCAGTATGAACAGATAAAAATGTGGGTGCAATCTCCCTGCCTCACTCCCCAGGTTTTCGCAACTTTCTTTGCTTCTTTTCCTCCCTGGACTAATGAGTGATGCCCTAACAAGTTATCAGTGGTTTCTGAGGTAACAAGAGGGGGCTGTTGTGCAAACCTGGGCTGGCGAGGGCTTGATCCTGCTCTACCCGCTTCCCATTTCTCACTCTGCTGAACCTTTATCTCTTTAAACCAGTCCCCTGGGAGGCCAAGGGTCTGGGGGTGCGGTAACGTGGCTTAGTGCCAGGGTTGGGGACATCCCCAAGGGGTAGGTGGGTATCGGGGAAAGTATTTGCAGAGCCGATGTGAGCCGCAGGTAGCACCAAGGGTTCCCAGTGCCCATCTCTGTATACAGGAGCCGAACGATGGGTCCAGCTTTGGACTGTAATTTTATGCATGCTCCAGGCTCTGCTGCTTATACGGACCATTTCTTCTTGGCAGCAGAAAATCAAAATAGCTGCTAAATCCCCCAAAAGATGGTTGTTCCTGGCAGTCATCCTGCAGCGCTTCTTCCTCAGTGCTGCACAAGTGCCCTGTTTTAATGTTGAAACACAAACCACTCCCCAACTGGGTGTTCCCAGAGTTGTCATCATCTTCAGCGTTTTACAATATCAAACAGACTCTGTGATAAGAGCTATTATTAGACAACTGCTTTTAATAGAGGTAGAAAATTTCAGTATCAGGCACAGTGCTTCAGCCCGAGCAAGTTCTTATCGGCACTGAAGCCTAGATTAGCACATAGGAGTGGGTGAATCCATGACCTGTGCTCGCATCACGCCCGGTTCCCGAGGGCTGGTCATTAAAGCAGCTTTGTTACTGGAGCCTAGTTTGTTGCTATTGTACTTGTTCTGGAGAAAAAAGCAGAAG
>VZTV01002846.1:11659-50574 GCA_013400875.1 Anhinga rufa
GGGAGCTCCAGAGGTCCCTTCCAACCCCTACCATTCTGTGATTCTGTGACAGGCTGAGAGAGTTGGAGTTGTTCAGCCTAGAGAAGAGAAGGCTGTGGGGAGACCTTGTGGCTTTTCATTACTTAAAGGGGGACTCTAGGAAGGATGAGGGCAACCTCTTTAACAAGGCCCGCTGTGACAGGACAAGGGATAATGGTTCTAAACTAAAAGAGGGGAGATTCAAACTAAATCTAAGGAAGACATTTTCTATGCTGAGGGTGGTGAAACACTGGCACACGTTGCCCAGAGAGGTTGTGGAGGCCCCATCCCACGAGACATTCCAGGTCAGGTTGGACGGGGCTCTGAGCAACCTGGTCTAGTTGAAGATGTCCCTGCTCACAGCAGGGGGGTTGGACTTAGGTGATCTTTGAAGGTCCCTTCCAACCCAAACCATTCTGTGATTCTAACCTGGAGGAATAAGAATGATGGTTTCAGGTTGTTTTCTGTGCATCCCTCCTCCTGTGCCGCCATTCCTGACATCACGTTGGGAAAAGCATCCTTCTGCTGCATGGAGTTGGGTCCTCTTCTAGCTTTACCTTTAATAGGAGCAACACAAGCCCAGGGCAAAGAGCTGCTTTACTTTAGTTCCCGACACACAGGGTCTCTCCAAGGCTGTTAAACCATCCACCAAATAGGTTGCTGTCTTCTTCCAGTGAGTCCATCAGCGTCCCCATGATCCCTTTGGGCCTGAAGGAGACAAAGGAGCTGGATTTGCTGGTACCATTGAAGGTAGGCATTGGGGTTTTGCACACTTGATGCGATGCAAGACAATGGAAGGGAGTGACCGTACACTTTGAGGGATGTTTCAGCACATGGGTATGGTTGGGTGCTGTAGAGGAGATGCTGCAGCAGCTACAAAACTTTTCCTGTTTTGGAACAGTTGAAAAAAAAAAAAGGTTTATGGGGAGGAGCTGGATTTAAAACATGGGAAAGTGGAAGATGAGGGTCTGGAGATGCTGGCGGGCAAAAGCTAGCCAGGGGAAGAGATGGCTTTCCCTGGCACATGCTTCTTGCAGAGTTAGCTTGCAAATTGCCTATACAGAATCGCCCAAAGTCACCCTTTAAATCTTGAATATCTATTCCCAAGGGTGACTCAGGGTTTTCTTTTCTTTTGTTTCCCTGTCCAGGATCTTATCAGTGAGCACTATGGCGAGGAGGGCATCTTGTTTGAAAAAGAAATCAAAGAGTTCATGGAGCTGCGGCAGGTTGGTGTCCCTTGAGTTGCAAAGTCTTGCTTTGGCTTGTCCAGAAACACGTGTTGGAGGTGCTCCATTTTGCTCCGGGTCCTCATCCTCTCTCCAAACTGCACCTTTATCCTGTGTCTTGGGGTATGGGATTCCTATGCTAGAGCATCTTGGCTTTGGTTCATAGGTTACAAAATATTACAGACTATTTAGTAAGTGCTTTCTTTCCCCTAGAACCGAACAGCAATAAAAGTTATAATGCAATCCATTGCTGGTTTATGAATATTAGTACACCCCTGGCAAGGCTAAACAACTGCTCTCTCTTCAGCTAGCACTTGGAGAAGAGGAACTATAAAGCAACCCAGTAAAGGTGAATTTTCTCCTCTCCTATGAAACAGCTCTCATAAGTAACTTCAAGTTTTGCCTTGCCGTGAAGCTTTGGTCTGGAGCGGAAAGAAATAGACTCCCAGCATGGCTCCCGGGCTGCTGGCTCCAGATTTGGGTGCCCCAGCACCGAATTGGTGCCTCCTTGTCCTTTCCTGCAGCTGAACCTGTGCTGGGGTACTGCCTCCCACTGCTGCGCAGCCTCTCGTCTGCTAGTGGTCTAATCCTATTGACCATACTGATCTGATCCTGTTGGTCTAATCAGGTGGAATTTCTCCCCCTCTGGGCTGGTCAGCATGTGCAGCTCCGTAAATCCGATGTTTTCTTCCCATTTTCCCCCTCTCTTCCTACTCGTGTGTGTCTCCTCTCCTGTCCCTGCAGGCGATGCGTACCCCGAGCCGCAACGAAGCTGGGCTTGAGCTTTTGATGGAGTATTACAACCAGCTCTACTTCCTCGACAGCCGTTTCTTCCCTCCCACCAGAAGCCTGGGTGTCTTCTTCCACTGGTTGGTGCAGCTTTCCCCATCCCACCAGGGGCATTGCAAGTGGGGAGGGAGTCGGGACCAGGTGTCCACGACAGGATCACTGCCTCAGCAGCAAAGCCAGGGCTGGTGAATGCAGGGAGATGGGTCTTTCCCTTGCTCTAGGCTTGCTGTTGCCCTGAGTGGGTTGGTTAGAGGAGGCAGGGGAGAGTGTGCACCCCACAGGGATGAGCTGTGATGGGAACGGTTGCTGGAAGGCCACGCAGAGCGCTAAAAACACTCCAGGCTCCTCCTACATCTGTGGGCAAGGACCTGGGGATGGGCAGCCGTTGACTCTTCCCTTCCCCAGGTATGACTCCCTGACGGGGGTCCCATCCCACCAGCGAGCTCTGGCCTTCGAAAAGGGCAGCGTGCTTTTCAACATCGGAGCCCTGCACACCCAGATCGGAGCGCGGCAGGACCGCGCATCCCTGCCAGGGCTCAACCAGGCCATCGATGCCTTTCAGAAGGCGGCTGGTACGTGGGTTTTCCTCCTTCCCCAACTCCCCAGGAGCATGCAGGCAGCATTTCCATAGGGTGGGAATAATCCTCATGAGTGCAAGAAGGGGAGGGACCAGTTGTGCAAAGAGGGATGGGGACAGGGCATCTCCGAGGGACCACAAACCAAGTGCGAGTTGGCACCATGCTGCTTTTGTGGGTTATGAAGAGGAGCTGGGATGACCCAACAGCCACCCAAAGGGCTCTCCCTTGCCTAATGCAGTAGAGATGTCCCAGCTGGGGAGAGGAAAGATGCTGATCTGTCTGCAAGCAGCTGGGAAAAAAGGGACCCTGGCACTGTGATCACCCAGGGCTTTGGATAAGAAAGCTGTGGTCACGAGGATGGTTTAGGTAGCAAGGGAGGGACCCCTGGTCCTTTTTCCATGGGATAGTATTGCTGGTTATGGTGAGATGTTTGAGGTGTGGGCTGGATTGGAGGCTCTTCTCCTGTACCGCTGGTGGAGGAACCTTCGTGTTCCAAAAGCCTGACCCTCCTGCTTCAAGCCAGCTACCAGGAGCTTGTCCCTCGTGCAGGTGCCTTTAACTACTTGAAGGAAAACTTCTCCAATGCTCCCAGCCTGGATATGAGCGCCGCCTCCTTGAACATGCTGGTGCGGCTGATGGTCGCCCAGGTCCAGGAGTGCGTCTTTGAGAAGATGACCTTGCTGCGTTCCCAGTGCGACTTCCTCACCCAGCTGCAGCTTGCCCAGGAGGCAGCAAGGGTGAGCGCCTTGGGGAAGAGAGGACTTGGTGGGGCTGTCACCGCTGGAGAGGCTCCTTCTGTGGTTGGCAAAACCCCCAGAAGAGGACAGCCTGCTGTCGCTGTCTCCTGATGGATGTCCTACATCTCATCCCATGGCTTAGCAACTTGTCTCTTGACGCCCCACAGGTGGAAGACGTCTACTCGCTGGTGCACCAGACGATGACCCAGGCCCATGTGAAGGATTACGTTCCCTTCTCTTGGACCACCATGGTCCACGTCAAGTCAGAGCATTTCAAAGCCCTCTCCCACTACTTCGCTGCCATTGCTCTCTGCGACTGCCCCGGTGAGTGTTACAGCTTGGAGGCAGCTGCCTGCTCAGCCAAGTGCTGGCTCCGCGTGGTAGCCTGGTGTTTGGGAGGGATTACAAAAAAAGAGGTAAAGGGAGATACGCACAGGGTAGATGGATACAAAACCTAAAGTTTTTGGGATGCTCTGAGCTGTTGATCTCGCTTACTGACTCGGCGATTCATGCACAGGGCAGATTTCCCCCATAGTTCTGCTTTGCACAGTGCCTGCAAAGTCCTTCTTAGAAGGTGAGCAAAAAGGCACTGTAGCAGCGTCACCTACTGTCCCCTTTGGGGCTGGGTGGGTAAATGGGGGGGTCAGCTGCCTGCTGACCATACGTGTACCAGCATCCTCAGCTGGGCATCCTCTAGAGGCACCACGGTCTGTGTGGTGGGCCAGCTGGAGGCTTCAAAAAATAAAAATAAAACAAACTATCCCCTCAAATTTAATTGCCAGCCTTGTGGCTGGCTGCCCTGGAAATCCCAGGGTGGCAGAGCGCTGGCAGCAAGGGTACTCTTGGCTGTGCCAGAGCCAGGCTGACGTGGCTCCATGGAGCTAGCTAGAGCGTGGATATAGGATGCGACCCATGATCTCCATCTGCGCCATCACTGACGCGTGCAAGCAATTTTGGGTCAGGCAGAGGATCTGGGGACAGGCAGCTGATGCACACTGTGACCTGTGGTGCCAACCCATCACTTGGTGGGGTGGCTGAGGACAGGCTGGTGGACTTCTTGGGGGATGGCTGCTGAAAGCAGAGCTATGCCCGTGACGGTGATGGCTGTCAGACTGTCCCAGCATCCTCCCCCGCTCCGGAGCCTGCCCAATCTTGCTGCCAGGCTTGTGCCTCGTGGGTGTTGCAGGATTGAGCAAGGAGAGCTGCTGGGGCAGAGATGGGAGAGAGTGGGGTACTGTGAGGCTGGGGCGGCTTAGACAGGAACAGCAAAGGATGGTGATGCAACTGGGTTTGCATGGGGTTACAAGGGACAGGGCAAGCCTTTCCCCTACAATTTTGAGGCTGTTTGCCTGGCCTAATAACCTTAGGTGCTAAGGGAAACACAGATTTGCAGGAGATGCCTAATTTGGGTGTTTAGCGATGTTTTTTTTTCTCCATCCAGAGCATGCTCTTGAGATCTCACGTGCCTGCTCGCAGCTCCTCCCTGGCCCCCTTGTTCAGAATAACAGATCTTTTGTTCCCGTAACCAGCTGGCAATAAGCTCCTTATGCTGTAGTTAAATCCCTCAGGGACGCTGGCATGGAGAGGGCTGGCATGGCAAGAGCCAGCCCTGGAGTTGCCAGTTCCCAGCCCACTGGATGCCTATGCTGGGAGTGCTTACCAGGCTATGAGATCTCCTAATGTTCAGACCAGCAAGTCCACAAGGCTCCCTGAAACCCTCTGAGTTGCTTCCTATTGCACCCTGTGCCCAAACGAGGAGGCTGCCATCCAACCCTGAGCAACCTGTGAGCCAAAGGGGATTAGGAAGAACTTCGACTGGAAATAAGGGTGTAAGAAGCATGCGTACAGAGTCCAGCACAGTGCTTGGAGCACCTGTGCAAGCTCTATCCATCTTCGTTTCTCCATCAAAGGACTGCCTGGGTTGCACTGCAAGCTCTCCACCCATGCAGGGGTCCCAGGCACAGCAAGGAGGGCTCAGCTTCCAAATTACACCTTAATCTGCCCCACTTTTGTGCTTTAGTTGTTGTCTGACTGGGCTCAGTGGCACTAACCTCCAGGTGGGGAACACCCAGGGCTCTTTATTTCCAATCCTGCTTCCAGACTGGAGCAAAGGAGTGGAGGCAAAAGAGCCAGGTACTTGTGCTGTGCACAGCACTAATCCTGCACTTAGCTTCAAAGCCCGGTGTAGCCTTGAATGTGGTAACTCATCCCTCTGCCCATCAGTGATGTCTTGGTGGTCGATGCTGACTGTGTTTGGGTGAGAGGAAGCTGCTGCTGAAGTTATCAGGACCACGTGAACGTGGATGTGGCTTCCTGGGCCCCTTGTCCCCACCACCAGAGGGGTCCAGGTGGCCGAGAAGCACCCTGACTTCTCTTTAAGCCCATCCCCACCTGATTTTTTTCACACAGTGACATCTGACGCTGAACTGCCGGAGCAGGAGAAGGCTTTTATCCAATTCCACGTCACCATGCCAGAGGGACCATCACTCCGTGTCCTGTTGCAGGACCCCGAGGAGAGGAGGAAGCTGGGTAAGTGCATCCATGGGGGCAAAGCCCTTGGTTCTAGCAGTGAAGCCTCAATGCATGGGCAGTGAGCCCCATCATAACCCTACCCATGTAGGCATGGTCTCCACAAAGGTGTGTGATGAGCTGTTGGGGGATGTTTCCCTGCAAAGACACCTTTTTTGGGCTTTCTTTGAAAAGAGCCTTTCCTGGGAAGGTCGGAAAGTGTCACAGTTCCCTATTAGGGTGTCGAGGACCAACTCACTGTGCTTGCATCAACCTGTCCAGCCACGTTTGATGGTAAAACCTCAGGCACCGAGGTGTCTTGAGCCAAGTAACGTCACCCAGCACAGCATGGAGAAATCTGTAGGGACACGGAGATCCTGGGAGCTTCTTGGCTTGGGCTTGCTGCTGACTTGGCTTGATGACAAGAAGACACAGCAGATGCCAGGGGGTGGCTTTTTTAGCTGCATCAAAAGGCTTGGGAGACGAGAGCTTCCTCCCATGCGGATTTTCAGCTTCAGGGGAAAAACAGAGCGTTGCTTATTCAGCTGAAGTCGTGTTTTGGCAGCCCCTCCCCAACAAGGCTGCAACGAGAGCAAGCTCAGAGCCCTGATTTTGGGGTGTCGTCTCCCGTTTGCCTCCTCCACGAGCTGGTGCTCTTTCCCCTCATTGCACACATGTGAAAGGAGACAGGTCCCACCAGGAACGAGTTCATCACGTCGCCGGCCCCAGCAAAGTCCTCGTGGCTGCTCGGCCAGATTTCACTGCTGGGGACGGGAGGTGGAGGACGTGCATGAGGAGACTCCTTAAATGATCCCCAAAACCAGAGCGTTATGGTAACACCACCCCAACACCCTCAGCTGCTGTTATCTGGCTTCCCAGTTTGCATCAACCCAGCTTCCAGCTCTGTCCGCCGCTCTTGGAGGGAGCGGGCTCCATTTAGCATCTGCTGGTGCAAAATGAGCGTGTGGATGCCAGCCTCGGCTCTTGTTTTGATTTACAGGAAGGGAAGAAATTTGCAGCATTAAAATCATCTCCTGAAAGGATATTTTTTTTTCCCCTTCCCTTGTCTCCTCGTCTTAGAACATGATGTTTTATCAAACGTGGTATATTCCACCGTCTTCAATAGAATAGAGCTAAAAGCTTGCACAACTTCCATGCTCAACCTCTCTTCCCAGCGTTCTCTTGAAAATGCAAGGAGTTGATGATATTCAATAAAACATTGTTGCTTTCCTGCCCATGGACAGGGCTGGCTGCGCATGCGTTGATATGATTGATTGCACTTGATACAATTATTTTGGAAAAATCTCTTCCTCTCTGGTTTCCATCCAGCCTCAATATATTTCCTCGATAGTGACTTCTCATGGGGGAAAGCAGAGGTCTTCGGGCCACTGGCTGTGGTCCTCATAAATCTAGAGCAAACTCCAACCATCTCCCTGGGTTATGTTGCCACCGTGTGTCCTAAACTGGAAATGCTACAGGCACACGTGTTTCTATGATACATGCGTGTATATAAATATATATCTTTTTTGGTAGTTTAGCGTTGGATACGGGTATCTTGGTTGCAGTCTTTTGCAAAGGAGATGTTTGCATTGATACCCATGGGTCATCGTGATTTCATCTCTTCTGGCCGTTTTTCAGCCGCTCCATTTTCAAGAGGGTGGAAAGACATTGAAGGCAAGTTGAGAGGAGCAAAGCAAGAGCAGATGCCGAAGAGGGTGGAAAACAGGACCTCTGCAGAGCAGGGAAAAGGCTTTGATTAGCCTAGAGAAGAGGGAGATGTGTTGCATCTCCCCGAAGCTAAAAGGCTGTCACTAGGAGGACGGGGCTCAATTGTCCTCCATGTCCCCCCCCCCGGGGGATGCAAGACGATGGAGAGAAGTTAATTTGCGGAGGAGATTGAGGTTAAGCGTTAGGAGGGACTTCGGGGGCGGCGTAACGTGGTGGCGGCTCCTTCGCCGGCAGTTTTCGGGAACATCTGCCAGCTCTGCCACCGGCGCCGGGGGAGTGAAGTAGGTCACCCTTCAAGGTCCCTTCCCAGCCCTACATCGGGGGCTCAAGCTGACGGCTGGGACCTACTCCATTTAGTGCACGTTGAACGCCTGGCAGGCTGCGAACGTGACTGGGCTGTCCCTGAGTCACGTCGGTTGACACAGCCGCGGAGGCTGCTGTCATCCGTGGGCAGCTGAGCAAGCGGAGAGGGAACAGCAGTGGTGGCAGGGCTGCTCTGCTCCGGCTGCGATCTCTCTGCTCCCTTGCAGGCAAAGCTCATCTGAAGAAAGCCATCATGAAGCACGAGGAAGCCATGAGAATCCACGGTTTGTGCAAGATCCTGCGGAAGATGGATATCCTCCAGGAGGTCCTCTCCTTTGCCCACAAACGCTCGCTGAGCAAATATTCAGAAATCGACCATGAGGAGGACTTCTTTGAAACAGGAGATGCCCCGGACATTCACCGTAAGTGGTTTTTTGGGCATGCGGCTGGGGAGGGGGATTTGTGGCAGGTTACATGGGGTGGGCAAACTTCGCGGTGAGTCTGTGGCATGTCGCTGTGGACCAGAGCTCCCTGCATGGCGGTGGAGCTTCACGGGAGGGAGTGAGGGCTCCAGGCTGCCTGTCTGGCAGCTGCCTGAGCAGGTCCCAGCTCTTATGGGTCACGCCATTCCTGCTCGGGGAGCTGTCAATGTAGAGGCAGCACCTGCCTCAACTACCTGACCCTGGCATATGTGCTTTTCTCTCCCTACCACTAGCCAAAACACACCAGAAACCAGAGATAAAACCCCCCAACTTCTCCCAGGTGAAGGTGACCGACCTCTTTCACAGGCTGGTACGTAGAGATGGGATGGAGGTTGCCCCGAGGGAGCAGATATCTCCTCCTCCTCCCTTGCATGCCTTGCTTGCCTGGTTTCCTTCCTCCCCACAGCCTCTTCTCCCTCTCCCGGTGCAGCCGCTGCACTCACGGGCAGCTTTCCAAGGAGGACAAGCCATCTCCTCGCAGGCAGGGACCTGGGCAGGAGGAGGGGTGGGAGGGTGCAGGTCAGTCTCTGCAAGACCTAAATGGGTTGTGAAGCTCCTCCAGTGCATGGGAGAGCATGTACAGGTGTTTTGGGTGGTGGGATTTACACGAGAAGGGCTAAAGGGGCCCTTTAGAGGAAGCTTTCTGGGGAGCAGGGCAGGATGGTGCCAGCTGGGAGGCACCAGGAAAATCCCACCGGACCTTTATCTCTACCCTCTTTAGGCTTACAGGGTCCCAGGGAGCAGGGCTGACCTTCAGGGCTGCTGTGGGACCTGGCTGTGCTCTCCCTGTCCCCCAGGCACCCCAAGGGCTACGTAGCACCCCAGGGAGGGGTTGAGCATCTCTGCTTTTGAACAGCCCCAGGGCAGGCAGGTATATCCTGCTCCTGTGGGAATAGAAAAATAGGAAGGATACAGGAAAACAGGAAAGGTTTGGGGAGGATCTGACCCTCAAGAGGTGACCTGTCCTACCACCTCGCACCCTGCTGCTGGTCCACCCGAGCCAGGCTGCATGTCCCAGAGCCAGGCAGCAGTGAAAAACCTCAAACCCCATCGTCCTTCCTTGGGCGATGGGATTTTTTTTTTCCTGAAGGGGATAATTAAGGAGTCAGCTCTGCCCACAGGAGCTGTTTTGTTTGCTCCAGGATTATAGTGTCTAAACTGATGCTAGCTCGCTGACTGCGGAGACCTCCTCCTCCAGCCTTGCAGGAGCAGGGCAGTGGCAGGACGATGTCCAGACCTAATCTCTGGGCAGTGGGTTGGACCAGAGATCTTCCTAGGCCCTTCCCAACGTGCATGAGGCTGCTGCTCACAAAGCCAGCATTTCACATGGACTTTTAAGTACCTTTAGCTCTATAGTGCATAAATCTGCATTTTTGGGCATGCAGGCAGGGTAAAACACCGGGCAGGCTCAAAATCACATCCTTAAAGAAATGCAAAAGACAGGTTCTCTTGCTCTGCCTCCTCCCCATCAGTGGGTGTTTTGCAAGGTTGCACGACCCCAGGCAGTTGTTCTTGCACCGAAAGGTGCTTTCCATGTTTCTGCCTTACCCCAGGGGCCCCTTTCGGTTTTCTCCGCCAAAACCAAGTGGTACCCAGCACGGAGAGTCCACCTGATGAGAGGAGAGAACGGTTTTGGGTTCACACTGCGAGGAGACTCCCCCGTCCTCATTGCTGGTGTCATCCCAGGGGGCTGCGCTGCCGTGAGTACCCCAGGCTCTTGCTGTCCCCGTGGGGATGCTGGAAATGAGGTGTCAGGGGTCGCCTCGAGGGGTACCAGGAGGTTTTAGGTCTTAACGCTCAGTTGGTAACTGCATTGGTGTGCTCAGGTGGAGACTCATCCCTGCCAAATCTCAGCCCGGGGCTTGGAGATGGGTGTCACGAAAGAATTGATTTTTATTTTTTTTTAAGGAGACAGCTAAAGAAAAAATAAATAGGTTAGCTCAGTATTTAACTGCTGGCAATCTCTTTGGCAAGCACCCAGCTCTCTTCTCCCCCATTTTGGGACGTGACAGTGGATGGAACAAGATGGCAAGTCCGAAACGCGAGTTATCTCAGTGAAAACTCACTGTATGGGCTTTCTGATGTATCGGGGACAACTTTGCTTTCCAGCAGATGCTTGCTGGAGCATCCTGGTGGGACCCCCACAAGGTCTCCCCCTCCCTCAGCACTCTTCAGTATCAAGCCTGCCATCCAGAGCCCGGTACCTCTGTAACAACACACTCCTTAGCGGCGGGATCACATCCCTTTTTGGGAGACTAAAATCTTTTTAAAGACCATATATAGTCCATAGCTGGATGACAGTTGTGTCCCCTGGGCTACTAAGATCCAGGGCACTCAGCTAGCGGGGGATTGGCCTCCAGATAGACACCGAAGCGTGGGTGTCCCTGTGTGGACAAGTTTCTAAACCTCCATTGCAGCTGGTCCAGCATGTCCTGGCTGGGTTGCTCCCAGCTCTGATGCTGTCCCCACAGCCCCGAGCTGACACGCGCTTTCCTTCAAGCATGTCAAGAGCCTTGTTGATGCCTTGATGGATGAAGGGTATGCAAACAGCCTTGCTGAGCCTGCTCTGTTTTCTCAAGGATCAAGGCTTGCAGGCAATTCTTTTTTTTTTTTTTTTCCTGGTGACCTGCAGCATTTAAACCTTATTGAAGAGTCAGAGCTGGATGCACTTTTTGCAAGGCTGCAAAAATTCACGGGGCTGGGAGTTTATAGCCTGCTGGATGTCGAGTGTGGCCATTGCCGGCAGCTGCAAAAGAGGTCCTTGGTCTGTAGAGCATCCCGCTTTTGTATGCGCGCTGCAAAGCAGGTGTAAAATCTTTAGGATGATGAAGGCATCAGCTGTCTCGTGCTGTAGGTGGAGGGTGGACCCCAACCTTCCCTGCAGCCTGCGTCCACAGGATTGGGACCTGTGGGGTGGAAACCGAGGAGACTGTGCAGCAGCATTCATGAGCTCAAATGTGCGCATCTTCTTTCTTCCCTCGCAGGAAGCTGGGCTGAAGGAGGGAGACTACATCATCTCGGTGAACGGCAAGGACTGCAAGTGGTCCAAGCACGCCGAGGTGGTGCAGCTGCTGAAGAGCACCGGGGAGGAGGGAGTGGAGATCGGTGTGATAACCCTGCAGGGCACAGAGGGACCGAAAGCCGTAAGTCCCGTCCCGTCCCAAGCCTTACGTGGGAAACTGCAGGTCTTGCGGGGACAGACCAGCTGTGATCTGCTTAAACAAGGCTCTGCGCTGTCTCCAGCATGGCAGGGGTTTTTTGTGGCTGGCTTAGCAAATGTGAAGCAGGATTTCCAGGGATGGAAAGCTTTGCTCTTTCACTGTTAGCCTCAAGCCAGGCACTGAAGCAGGTGGCTCCACGGGGGGCAGAGGTTCCCCAGGATGGAGGTGCAGGGCTGAAGCCAGGCACTGCATTTACAGCCCGGGTACTTCCCTGGCTTCACACCCCTCTCCCCTTCCCAAACAGGCAGACAAGAAGGCGGCAGCGATGTCCTTGGGCAGCGGGATGCTGAAGAGCAACAAGGAGAACAGCCGAAAGAGCCTGATGAACAGCAAGAGTGCCAGCACGCTGCTGGTCTGGAACAAGAAGAGCAAGCGGAGCAAGAAGAGCACCTACAGCATCCCCTTCACCGCAGTGGGAGACAATGAGGCCATGTACTGAAGCGGCCACCGGGCTAGGTCGTGTCCCACGAGCTCCGAGGCTGGCTTCCCGTGAACCCTTGCAAGCACCGGTGGCCTGTCCGGGCTGTGCTGGTGTCGGTGCTGCAAGGACCCCCCCGCCCCGGGGACATGCCGCTGGTCGGATCCTCTCCGAAGAGGCGAGCGATGCACAGCGCCGGACTCCTCCATCTCCCAGCTCCTGTGTTAAACGATCCGCAGCTAAACAATATGGGGAAACACTGATTTAGTCTTCATTTTCAATTCTTTTATTTTTTTGCTCTTAAGGGGTCGGGGGGAGCTGTGCTTTGGTATGAAGCAGGGACTGGTTTGCGTCTTCTCAGTGCGAGGAGCAGCCAAACCAAGCCCCAGCCATTAAAGCAAAAGCTGTAACCTTCTTTAGCATCTCCTAGGCTTTCTCTGCAAGGTAGAAGACAGCACCGCTGCCACCGCTCACTGAGAGCTGCCAGCAGAGCTGAATCGTTCAGCAGCTCCAGCTGGAGGTCACCTTGAACTCCCCTTTCTTGGAGAGGGGACAGTGTGGGCGTCAATGACTCGTGGTGATCTCACCGTGGGGTCCGGCGTAGACCTGCCCAGGCAGCACTGGGCTGTCCATCTCTGCCATGGTACCAGTTAGGGATGTCCCAGTGAAATAGGTTGAAGTTAGGATGGGTTTGACCGTTCTTTTTAGTGCTTTTTGGTTTTGTTTTGTTTTGTTTTTTAATGGACACCTAGGTTGGCCCAGCAAACACAGCCCAGCTGCACAGCCTGCTTCTTTGGAAGAAAAGGGAAAGACTTAACATGCATTTGTTGTCTCACTTTTTTAATCAGTAGAGGTGGATTGCCCTAAATATGTGAGTAGATTAATAGCTAAAAGCCTTGGGTTTTTTCTTGGTATGAGATTAAAATTCCAGGAAGATAGCTCCTCCAGATTATTAAACTACTAAATTTGTGCTAGTATTGGATCTTGCACACGTTGCTAATACCCTAACACTGTGCTGTCAGCATTTGTACCAGAGCTGGGCTGATGGATACATACATCTTGGTAATTGTACTGGAAATGCTGGGAGACTCCGAATACGCACTTAGATATATTGGCAAAATTTTCTCAATCCCATTTCTGCCTTGTGCATTATTTTTCTGAAGGCTAAAGAGCTGTCTGGTCTTCAGTGCTTGGATGATCTTGGTAGGTATAAAATACCCTTCAGAGATGCAATTGTATTTTTGTACTTTTTAAGTCGTGACAAATTTGTAGTGGTAGTTTAATGAAGTGAACGCGCTCTGGCAGCAGGATATCGTCGCAAGAGCATCCCCCCGGGGTTGGACCGTGACTACTTCTAGGTGGCTCAGTGCCCACGTGCCAAGCTTTCGGCCCCAGTTTTATTTAAGGAGGGTTTCTAGCTCTGTGTTATTGACTGAGAGGCCTCTCTGTAGACCGAGACATCATCAGACTGGATTACAGATACGGCTGCCACCACGAGGCCATCTGTTGCAGTCAGCTTTTCTACGTAATCCTGCCAGCTGCTTGGCGCGGGAGTGGTAAGGAAGGGGGTAGGTTCACAGCAAAGGCCACCTGGCTGTTAAAGCATCCCGGCAGCATCTTCCCCCAGTCTTAAATGTGTTGCCGACACGGATGTCTCTGAGCTGGAGATGTATTTATTTAGAAAAAGCATGCACAAGCGGCGAGCCTGCGCGTCGTGTTTCCACCCGTGCCACCCAGCTCCTCCGCTGGCATTGGCGGAGGGGTTGTGTTTTGTGCGAGTTGGATGATTTCCCTAACACCGGTGGTTTTGTTGTCTGTTTGTTTGTTGTTTGTTTTTTTTTTAATTTGTACATGGACTCTCACCTTTTATGGATTAAAAAGCACTGATTCAAAACCACTTCAGAGTGTGCGTCTCCATTGCAAATCACAGGTGGATTAAGTGTATCAGCTGCGGAGGGGAGCAAACCCTGGTTGGGCTTCTGAATGGGTCGGTTTGGGGGCATTTTTACATCAATTTACAGCTGTTGATGTTGGGGGAGATCATTTGGCTCTAGTATGACCTGATCCGAGGCAAACTGATTTCCTAGGTATCCTAAGCCCAACAGCCCTTGGTGAACCATCATCTCCGGCATGGTGTAATAGGTGCTGTGGCTTTGTCGCTTGAGTTATTTCATGGAAGTAGCGTGGGGGGTGAGGAGCGGGGCTCAGGCTCGATCCTAGCGGGGGCTTTTCTCCTGGGGGAAACAAAGGAACCCGTTCAAGAAAGTCATCTTTGCTTCATGCGGCGTGTTTTGATCTACTGGTTTTGGGTTGCCAAAAAGGGTTTCCAAGGGAGTTTCCAACAAGGGTTTCCAGACCCCTTGTTTTTGGAAGAGCACATCGATGAAGAAGAATGTATCGCTCGTGCTGGAGGGGCTCACTGGTAGCTGGTAAACAGCAAAGCCTTGACATGAGGCTGACCTCCACCCCATTTTCCCTTGGGGGTCTGTTTCACTGGACCCCACCTCCCCGTCGTCCTGGGAGGGTGCCCAAGCCCGTGGCTGTGGGGCTGGATCATGGGTGCTGGCAGCCAGAGAAGTCCCTTGCTCAGGGGGGGTGCACCTCAGTGCACCCCGCAGGAGCTTACAGGCCAGTGTAACTCCTCTTCAGAGAGACAGAGGTGGGTTTAAACCCTCTTAGATGGGAATGAACCAGGGTCAGTGCTTTCAGCATTGGGTTAATATATAAAAGGGTGGTAGGGAGCCTTTTCTTCTCCTGTCTACCGAGCCAGGCTTAAAATGGCACCTGACTTTCTTTGGCATATTTTTGTAATTTAAGGTGTTTCCCCTTTCATCAGGCGTCCTGTACCCAGCACCAACCTCAAAGCCCTACCAAGCTTTCGAAGCCACCCACAGGAAGTTCTGCTGCATTAGTTCCCTTTCCCACCCACGTTCAGTGGATGTGGGAAACTCGTGACTCCGGAGCTGGGATCGCCTCCCCCCTCTGATGACATATTTTCAGATGAGATCTGTGCTCCAGCAGTAGGAGCCTGGTGCTCCCTCTCTCTTTGCTGGGAGGCTACGGAGCTGGATCTCTCCATGCTTGTCTTCTCCATCTGGACCCGGAGGTGGAGGGGTCCTGTAGGATCCACGTGGTGGGGGCCAACATGGGTAGAAAGCACAAGAACCGTTGCAAAAATAGCTTCAGAGTAACTAAGAACTTGGGGTGTCTTGAACCTCTGTCTCTGCGGAGAGGAGCTCCAGGCGTGCTTGCAAGTTGAAGCTGTGCACAATGCTCCTTGCTCCAGGTGTCCTGGGCTGGGACCAGTTAATGCAACTCTTAGGAGCATCTTATGACCAGGGAGGAGGTACAAAGAGGGTATATTTTTATCCCTTGTTGACTTTTAGGGCCCTTGAGACAGAGAACAGTGGTGCCCACCATCCTGGAAACCCCGTCAGGGAGAGCCCAGCAAACCCATTGGGGTTCAGCCAAATTTCCTGCCTTCGAGGTTGAATTTTCCTCCTCTCGGCACTTCACGCTCAATAATAAAAATCTCCCAGCCCATCTATCAGCCCTTCCAGCGTGGTGGGAAGGTGTTTTGATTTTCCCCTCCATTAAGTACACAACGGCTCTCTTAATAGAAGAGGAGAAGGTATCTGCGGTGTCGGGAGCCACGGCCGTGTGTCTGCCTCCTCGCTTCACGGCTCGTTGGCACCGTAACCCATAATGGCTCCTCTAGAGCTGTCGCTGGCTACAAATTAATGCTCCTGCCTGTCCCTGGGGACAACAGAAGGAAAGCAGCTACTGGGCTGGTGGCCCCCAGCCCTGGTGCTGGGACACTGCACCTGTGCAAGGTGCTTGCTACAATTAATTTGCAATTTGTTAGTGGGATTAGACCCTTCAGCAGCACCTGGTGCTGGGCCTGGGCCACGAGCAGATCATCGAGGTCATCTCGGGAGAAGGATGGGGCAGAGCAGGCTTTTTTCTGCTTCCAGGAATGGGGGAGCGATACTTTGCCTGCTTGGTCCCTTGTCCAATGCTCACTCCATCCCATGGAAGGTGTCATCCTTAGCCCCAAGTCCTACCTTGGCCATCCTGAGCACCCTTGTGCTTGGTGCAGAGCAAGGTGCCCTCTGCCACCCTCCTTTCCAGCCTGAGCCCACTGGAGGGCAGCAGCATCCTATCCGATGTACCTGCTCCTCACAGCACCAAGCACCCCACACCTGCCCACTGAGGCTGGCACCCCTCGACTTGCGCTGCCACCCCAAGGTGCGTACAGGTGTCCCTGGGGTGCTTTGGAGACCAGTTCATTGCAAAGCATGGCATCAAAAGCTGCTTTAAACTGTATATCCTGCAAGGTCCTTGGGGGGGAAGTGTGCAAGAAATAAAGCCAAGCGTTGCAGTGCAGCATCCTCTGGGGTAGAGCACCCTGAGCTCGTGGCAAGCTCCATCCACCCTGTAAAGGAAGGGGTGAGATTTTGCTGGGAGCACTGGGAGCATCCATCCTGCTCCTGCAAGCTGGCCCTTGGGCCCCGCTGAAGCTGCAATGTGGGGCTTGCTCCCCTGGGCTGATCCTAAAAGCTTTGCCAAGGTGCTCTCTGAGATTTACAAGGTCCCCTCTTGGCCCTGGCTCCCCAGCAGCTTGGAGGTGCTAAAGCCCTTCTGCATGACTTTGCATGGCAGCAAACAGCACTAGGAAGCTCGTCAGACATAAAGCCACAAGAGAAGGGCTGTGCCAGGGGGCTGTGAAGCCACGAGGGCAGCAGAGTTGGGTGGATCGAGGCTGGGCTGCAGTCAAGGTGCTGGGGGCTGCAGGGAAGAGACCAGCAGGTTCCGGAGCTGGTGGGGATGAGAGCTGGCAGCATTGCACTAGAGGGCAGAGTCGGTACATGCTGAATCCTGCTCTCAGTCTGGCCAGCCCTTGGTCACCCCAAGCCACCCCAGCGCAGGGAACGGGTTTTGAGTCCCAGATTGCCACACATCCCCCGTGCATGGAGCTCTGTGCACACGGCTGCGCAAAGCAATCTGCATGCTTGCACCCAAGTCACCTCTTGCTCTAGCAATTGCTTTGATGCTGCCCAACGGCAAATCTTGTTGCGTCTACCCAGTGGGCAAAGTGCTGCTGGGAGAGGAGGGAAGGCGAGCTGCCACAAGCAGGGGGGACCTGCCAGGCACCTGCCTGTTCCCAGGGCCCGTCATCCTCAGCTGCTTCCTACAGGGAGAAATGGGGTGTCTGGGGATACCTCCCCATCCCTGGGGTCCCTGGTGAGTGCTCAGCCACCTTCCCATGCATGGGAGCAAGCGTCTCCCGTGTGGGAGTAGGTTAGACCTGGCCCAGGGTGGACCTGGTTTGGCAGCCAGGCAGGGGTGGAAAGGGAACCTCCTTCAATTCCTTGTGCCCTGTTTTCTGTGGGACATGGATGTTTCTGAAGGGTTTGTGCTCTGTAGTCCAAAGAAGGATTGGGGAGGATCCTGGTCCTCTACTGGATTCATCCGCAGAACTTGTCCTGATATTATGGGTTAACTTTTCTAAGCTAGTAGCTTTCACACAGCCCTCAATTCCTTACTTTAATCTCCAAATTTTTACCCTAGACAGAGTACAAGGGTTCCCCACTTCGAGCTTTGTGTCCTCATATGAGGGGCTGTCTCGGACCGTCTCTTTGCAATAGCAGCAACAAGAGACGTGCAGTTTTCCACTGCGGCATAAACTCCACTGCGGTAGGAGGCTGAGGCCAGAGCAGGGATGTAGGACTTTTGCGGGATGCACTGGGAGACCAGTCTGGGTCTACACCAAGCAATGAGAGCAATGACAGCCATGCTATGGGGCAAGGAGATCATGCTATGATGAAGGAAGGTCATGTTATGGAGCAAGGCGGATATGCTATAGGGCAAGGAGGTCACGCTGTGATGAAGGAGGGTCATGCTGTAGAGCAAGAGGATCATGCTAGGAAGCAAGAATGTCATGCTATGGAGCACGGAGGCTATGCTATTCATCAAGGACATCATGCTATAACACAATGGGGTTGTGATATTGAGCAAGAAAGTCATGCTGTGGGTCAAGGGTGTTGTGCTACGGAGCAAGAAGGTGGTGCTATAGAGTAAGGTAGGCATGCTACAGGGCAAGAGGGTCATGCTATGGAGCAAGGGGGTCGTGGTGTGGGGAAAGGGGGCTTTCAGGGTCCTGGTACTTAGTGGGGATCCCTCATGTCTCAGAGCAAGCCCAGCTGGTGTGACCTTGCTCTGCATAGCTGGATGCAGCGGCTGGGCCAGGCAGGGACGTGCCCTTGCATTGAGCTAAGCCAGCAGCCTGCATGACCCTCTGGGAGCTGTGGGTGCTGCTCAACTCCTGGAGACCAGGGGCAAATAAACCCAGCAGAATATGGAGGGGCCCTTCTCTGCAGCACCCAGGGGCACTCAATGCAAAGCAGTGCTGTGGGGTCATGTCCCTGCTCTGCCTCTTCCCTCCTTCTCTCCTGCCATGGAGCGACTCCTGCCATGCCCCTAGACTCACCCAACAAACTCAGGCTATTTTTTTCCCATCTCGGGAGCAGTCCTCCTCTTTTTCCCTGCACTCACGAAGGGCCTCCTTCACCAGGGCCCAGTCTTTAATGGGAAGGACAGAACTGAGCCGTTCGGAAATGGCTCCTGAATCTTTAATAAAGCAAACATTGCCTGGGCCATAAACATATGATGACAGCAACAGAGGCTCTCAAGCTTATTGCCTGGCCGCTAGTTCTTTACTTAACTCTGCCATAATGGCTTTAATAGCCCGGGAGGGAGCTGAGGTGAAAGTCCTATTAAAAAATGTATTTCCGAATTTAATTGAGGCTCCATCTGTGGGGAAAGACAGAGGAGAGGTCGCTCCACAAGAGAGCTATGAAAAAAAAAGAGCTCTCTCTACCTTCCCCTGCTCCTGCCCTGCCTGGTTAGTGCCCAGCAGCAAACCCCACCCCAGCCAGGGGCCCTGGGGATGTGGGACCTTCAGAGTGTTCCCTCCCTAGGGGAGACCACCAGCACCCCAAGACGGTCTGCTGCAGAGGGAGGCGTACCCCCATTTGTGATGCATCCCCCCCCCNGAGCACCCACCCCCCCCCCCCCAGCTTTGCAAGGGTGTCCCCTTTACAATTGGCCAGGACAAGTGGCTATGGTCCACAAAGCCCATCAGCGCGTGCAGACAGCTCCACCATCCTCCTGGGCAGCACTGGCTGCCCATGTCCCACGTTGGCCTTGTGAGAGGTATGGCCTGGGTAACGGATCTGACTGTCTCCCCACCTATCTGACCTGCATGTGGCCCTCCGGTCACCCATCAGTCTGCGCAGCTGTTCCCATAGGCTCCGAGACACCCGGTCTCATAGACATGGACATAGACGTAGACACAGATACAGACATCGGCATCATCCATCTGTTTGCTTCAGCCCCGTCAATATCCATCCATCCATCCATCCATCCATCCACCCACCCATCCATCCATCCATCTATTCATTCACCTCTATCAGTCTACCTACGTACCTATCTATCCATCTATGCATCTAGCCATCTATCTATCTATCCATTAGTCTGCCCACCCATCTATCTATCTCTCCATCCACCTACCCATTCATCTATCTACCAGTCCATCTATCCACCTATCTACCCATCCATCTATCCACCCATCAGTCTATCTATATATCTATCCACCTGTCTATCCTTCCATTGATCCATCTGTCCATCTATCTATTTCTCCATCTATCCTGTCATCCAGCACTGAGCTTTTCGCCTTCCAGGGAGAAGCTTTGTGCATTGAGACCTTCGCAGTTCTTTAAAGAAGCCACCAGGGATCAGCCCAACACTCCGGACTGGGAGACATCGCCATGCCATGGATCACCACCATTTGGGGCTAGACACCCTGAGGTCGGGTCGTTTCTCCCCAAAGGAGTGTCTGTTGGAAGATGGATAAATAAGGGGGCAAACAGACAAGAAGGCAGATGGACAGCAGGTGGGGAAAGGAGGAATGGAAGAGGAAAGAGCTGGGATCAGGCTGGGAGACATCCCTATCTGCTCAAACCATGCCAGCGTGTGGGCTTGCAAACAGCTTCTCTAATTAGTGATGAAGAAGAGGGGTAGGGAGAGGTGGAATTCACTCCTTCCTCCACCCCCTTCCTGCATCCCCTCCTGGCGAGCATCACCCTGAGTCAGCAGATCTGCCGAGGTCACGCCACCCGCTCTATTAATTGGATTAATAAAGATGTACGTCATTGAGGTAATTACCCGCTAATTGGGGATGACAAGGTTGTCAGGGTTTGTCCCTCGAAGGGACAATTTCCCGTCCCTGTCCCTCCCCTTTCCCAACACGCACCGAGTCAATCGCATTAATTAAAAATCAGAGAGTCCGTAACCTTGTGCTGCCAAGCCCTGGGGAAATTGCTGCCTCCAGAGCCACGCGGCCAGGCAGGGTGGTGGCACCTGCTGCCTTTGGCCACCAGCTCAGCTAGAGAGCATGGTCCAGGCTGCTGGCACCCAGGCAGCAAGTTGGCAGGGTCTCAAAGGTCCCTTCTGCCTCCCCTGCATCCCTCATTAACCTCTTGATGATGCTGCAAGGTGCCAAAAGGAGGCACATGGATGCTGCAGGCGGGGTCAGTGATGCATTTGATGTGCCTCACCTCTCACGCCGTAATATCCAGAAATATAAGGTCCTTTATTTTTTGAAAGAAAACCAAACTGCAACCACCCCCCATAACATGCAGGTAACTCTTTCAGACAAGGAAATTTTCATTGGAATTGTTTTGTTTAAAAAAATTTCCCCGAGGAAAGATCTCAGCTTGATGATATCTCGGTGATGAAACATTTCCATTCCGCCAAAACTTTCCCTGCCCTTTCCCTGGAGCGAATCCCTGCCGTCAGCTGCCGGCTGTGAATCGTCTCTGCCTCTCCCTGGACTCCTGCCTTGGTGGGGATATCCAAGGTACGTCCAAGCCCGATCCCCCGCGTGGCCGGGATACCCCAGGGCAGCCCAGTGCTGAGCCCTGCGCAGCTGGATGCTGAATCCTGCAAGCTGCATGCTGAGCCCTGATGTGCCGCACAGCTGGATGCTGAACTGTGCTACGCTGTCCTACACAGGGATGAGGAGCCTTGCACAGCTGGATATGGCTCTGGCGTGGCTGGAGGCTGAGCTGGGCACATCTGGATGCTGTGCGGTCTAATTCTGAGCTGTGCATGGGCTGGTGCTGAGTCTTACAGAGACATGAAGAGCCTCGTACAGCTGGATAGTGAATCAAGCACATCTGGATGCTGACCTCTGCATGTACGGATGCTGCTCAGCCTGGTGCTGAGCTCTGCGTGGGCTGGTGATGAGCCCTCTGCAGGGAGCAGGAGCCTTGCACAGCTGGATACCAAATCCAGCACAGCAGAACGCTGAGCCCACCACATCTGGATGCTGCACAGCCTGGGAGGGAGTCAGGTGCAACGAGATTGTGCAGCCTCAACACCGCTGCAGCCTTGGAGTGCCGAGCTTTGGGGATCGGGTAAGGAACTGAGGTGTAACGGCAAGGCAGGGGGCTGTTCCCGCGGCGAGAGCACAGCAATAAAAAAGGCCGAGGGGCTTTGTGTGGAACCAGCCTGCCAAAATGAACGTGATTGCCACAGTTTTGTTTTCACTGTTAGCAAGGCAACAAAATTAACAGCAGAGGGAAAGCGACAGTTGCAGCAAGGCTATAGTGGGACATGAGCAAAACCGGTGAGTCACTGCCTGGCAAAGCTCAAAAATTAATAGCAGGTGGTGGGACTGGGAGGGTTGCGGGGGTTCAGTGCCTGTCCCCACAATGGGAACGGCCCATCGGGCTGGGAGGGTGCTTCTGAGCTCTGTGAAAAAAAAGGGAGGAGGTTTACATGGCTTGCAAGGACTCTGGAGGGATGCTTCGCCTGGACTCAGCTCAGCCCTGCATGAAAATTTGGCTTTTCCTACGTCTAGTGGGCTTGGCCTTCCACATGGGTCCCCAAAACTCTCGTGCTGCTGCTTCCTTGAAGCAGTCTGTTTTACAGAGAGGGGAAACTGAGGCACGTGGGGTCAGCTGGCTGGGCTGGGTCTGCTGCCGTCCTTATCTTCTCTAATCGCCAGGTTGAGGGCTGGGAGGTGGCATTTCCTCAGCTGCTTATGCGATATAACCAAATCATTTAATCCTTGCTGAGATGAAATCAGCATCCCTGCCCAGGCCCCGTATTGTGAAGAACACAGATATATTAAAGTGCATATTAAATTGCTTGAACAGCCATTAAAAATTGCCGTACACGTGTAATGCTACTAAGCTAATGTTTCTACAGAGACTTGAACTTCTTAATTGCCTGATTTGGGGCGTGTTTACTTTCTCCTGACTCTTTTTTTGGTCTTTTATTTAAATCAGACTGAGGCCAACACGATTATTTCTGTAATTTAAGAGAAAAACTGTAGCTGGAGGTGGCATCCTCACTGTGGCCTTTTCCCTTCCATGTTCACAGTGAAAGGCTGCAGGCGCTGCACCGTGCTGATGTTATCTCCTCCAAAACTCAACAGAAAGGAATGGGAAGGGAGGCTGGGGAAGTGGGAAAGTCAACAAGCTGAATTTCTCTCCTGGTACCAGGACACGTATAACAGATGATGCATCAGAAGATTTGAAAGAAGGTTTTTGATCCCCACACCGAGGATCTGCCCGTTTAAAGGGGACTGGGCTCTCCTTTCCATATTTCCTTCAGCAGAAAGAAAGACAAACAATGAAAACATGATTAGAGCAAAGAGATTAGCTCCGGCTCAGGAAGCCTTCAAGCAAAGGCTCATCCCCAAAGGATGCACCACTGTGCCCTGGCAAAAAGGAAAATAGTGAACAACCCAGCAGCGTCGCTTTCCCCAGATCCCCCTGGGGACACCTGCAGAGGATGAGGAGGACAGAGGGATGTCACGGGACCCGTCATGGCCCCGGTCTCTGCTTTTTAACCCAAGAGCTGCTTTTTGAGAGCTCTGGTGCAAGTAGGGCAGGAGACGCCGAGCCGAGGTCACCGGGTACAGAAGGAGAGTGATTACCCGAGCGATAAATCAGTGGTGCGGGGCTGATGATATAATAATGGTGATATGATGTCATCTCAATCCTGCCCATTGATTTTTGTTCTGTCTGTTTTTTTTTTCTCCCTCTCGGTGAACTGGCTTTTCCCATCCATTACCCTGCCCAAGCCCACGCCAATGCTGCTGCTGCAGCTCTTTATATCCAGAGCTATTGATTGAGCCCCAACACCAAGCTACGGTGGCAAAGAGCGATGCTTGCACGGGTGCAGCGCCCTGGGGGTCCCCTCACCAGGAACACCCTTGCTGAGGCACCAGGATGCTCCCTGTGAGCTGTCAGAGCAGCCCAGTTGGTCTCTTAAACCTTGCCCGCAAGGAACAGGAGAGTCTTTGCTCACAGCTGGGATGGAACTTTGTGCAATCCTTGACCCATGAGCTGTAATCTTCCTTTTGTCCTCTCCTTGCTCTTCCTTCCCTTCTGCTGCTGTGGGTTGGAAAGAAATGGCTCCCAGCCCTGGCAGGCAGCATCTGAATGCATGTCTAGGGCGAGAGGAGGCAGGAAAAGGTTTCAGCACAGCAAAAACTGATGCAAGTGAATCAGTGCATCCCCTTGGTGGAGGCATTTATAATATCCTCAAGCCTTGGCTGGGGGTTTGGGCATCCACGATTTAGCATGACTTATTTCATGTTTCTCCTGGCTGTGGCTGAAGGTTTCAACCCTGCCGTCAACCCTCCCCATCCCTTTGAATGAACATCCCCATCCAAATCCAGGTCGATGCTGCACTGACATCCATAGTTGCTGCCCCATGCCATGACGGCAACCCAAGACCAGGCTTGGCTGGAGCTTCACCACCTTCCCCATCACCTTGCAGCATCCTCCCAGGGAGGATTTTCCCTGTCCCAGCATCCAGGCTTCAGCAGGAAAAGTACCAGGCAAGCCGGCTCCTCTGGAGCAGACGGGTTTCCATTAGAAATGCAAGGACAAGCATTAATCCTCAGGTTCTATGGAATTGGGCTCTGCCAAGAACGGGCACGAGCTCAAGGCAGGGAGCAGCTCCCCAGCATGATCCCTGACCCCTTGCCTCCCCCTGGCCCCACCATCCCTCTCCACAACCCCACAGCCTGTCTCCCTACCCCTCTTCTAGCGCCAGGGATGGAGAGCAGAGCTGACCCCCCCCTCAGATCAGGGCACAAGGCCCATCACACAACTGGGGTGATACCCAGTAGAGTCTGAAATTAAAAATCTGGAATGAAAAATATGGCTGCGAAGATGCTTTCCGGCTGGATTGCAAGCACTGAAACCACATGTCATGCCCTGGGACCCCATCAGGTGAACCCCACCAGGACGTCCCGGCTCCCCTAGACCCTAGCTCCTCCTGTCCCTGTCCCTGTCCCTGTCCCTGTCCCTGTCCCTGTCCCTGTCCCTGTCCCCAGGCTTTCTAAGCCTCAGGGAAAGTCTGTGGATACCAAACTCATCTGGGGAACTGAAAAGTGGTGAGCAAGGAGCAGCTGATGGATCGGCCGAGCTGCTGCCAGCAATTTCATGCAGGGTAAATCCATTTATCACCCCAGCACAAGGAGGGGAGCCACCAGCAGCACGAACCACCAGCAGATAAGCACATCTGTCACCAGCAGGCAGGAGGGACTCCAGGGCCTCCCCAGTACCAGAAAACCCTGGACAATATCCTGGGTCCCAGGGAGATGCACCTATTTTGGGGGTCAGAGCCGCAGCATGGGCTTGTGATGCCCATGAGCCTCCATCCTCCTCCCTGCCTCGGGATGCAACCGAGGCTGACGGTAGGGATGGAGATGGGATTTCGCGTGAGGCAGTACCACAGCAGATGCAATCAAGAGTGGTGCAAATCAGTGGGCTGCGCAAAGGCAGGGGTGTCACACTGCAGATGGGATCCACCGGTGGCTCAGGGGCTCCTGGCTTGCCCACGGGCTTCAGGGCTGGTGTACCCGAGGGAGCACCCAGGGCTGAGCAAGGTCTTTTGAGACCACGTTGCTGGTGGCAAGGTGGTGCACAGGACTTGCCACCCTGTAGCATCTCCTCATCCTGGTAGTGGTTTCTCAGCCCCATTTCTCCCCGGAGCTCACCCAGACCCCACCAAAAAAAAATAAAAGGCAACAAACAGAGCTCTGGGACACATCTCCTTGCCCCTTCATGCGTTGTCCTCTGCTGTTCCCTCCCTTGCACAGTGTTGCTGCAGCAGTCTACCATTTCCATACTTCCCTGGATATCCTCCAAGGGAGAGGTTCGGAGCCAGATGGGCACAGGATGAGCACGCTGGAGCCCACAGCAGCATCTGAGCAAATTCCAGGCAGCATCTGAGCAAATCCCCCCCCAGCTCTGTGCACGTGCATGTGTGTGTGTGTGTGCACAGTGCACGCTTGCAATATGCCACGAACGGAGCTTTGCTGCAGGCATGCATGTGGGGCTGCAATCCATCTCCAAGCGTGCAAATGCACTCTATTCGTGTTCATGTGGGAAGACGCTGTGTGTGCAAATCCACGTGAAGATGCTCTTGTGTGGCTTGCGGGCCCCTCGTGGGGCATTTTTGGGGGTGCCTGGACGCCCCCCACACCAGTGGGATGCAGGGTGTTACGGCATGTGCCTCTTTAAGAGGAAGCCGTGTTTCGCGGAGTTAGCACTTTGTAGCGTGTAATGTTAAGGCTGCAGTGGGAATTGCTCTCCGATATTGAACAGGTAAATAAAGCACGGCTTGGAAAAAGCCTCTAGAAATGGGCTGCATGTGAGGCAGCCTTCCCTGGGGTGTCCTTAACCCGCAGCCCTCCTCTCCACCCTGAGACCACAGCGGGGGGCTGCCAGCCCCACAGCAGGGAGGCCCGAGCAACCCTCAATCCTCTTAACCCTTTCCTCATCCCCCTGCGTCCTGAGAGCATGAAGTGCCCAGGCAATACTCAGGCCAGAGAGTGCAAGACCAGAGAGGTCCAGCTCAACAGGATGGTGATGACCAGGAATGGTCCTAGAGACCTGCACACCCTCAGACCTCCCCCATGAGCCCTCCATGGGGCTGCCTTGCTTTCAGAGAGGTTTCAGAGGGGGCAAATTCAGGATTTCAGAGACCAGAGGCATCTGCAGAGCACGTCTAACACAGCTCCGTGTCCTGCAGCACCACCAAGGGCCAGTGGTGTGAACCCCTTTCTGCAACCAAGGTGCAGGGCAGGGATGAACCCGCTTTCCCAAAGTGTCCAGTACCAGAAGGGGGTCCTTTTTGGGGGGAGACCTGCTGGGAAATGAACCCCAGCACCCTGCCCTCTCCCCGATAGCAACCCCACTCATGTTATGCTCCATCTGAGCCTTCCCCGCGGGGTCTTTATCTTGCGCCCAACCCTGTTTAATGCAGGGTTCACTGGCGGAAACCAGGAGGGATTTTTGCGGCATGACCAAATTTGCATGGATTTAAGCCAGGAGAACGGTGTCCCCCAACATCACCATGCAAGTACCGCCGCTTATATTCCTGCAGCCACAAAAATCCACAGCCAGAGAGGTCCCGGCCCCCTGCCCCAGTCCTGCGTTTATGGAGTAGCAACGCACCCCTCCCCACGCTCATCTCTTTCCAATTTGATCCCCCCCACCACTCCACGATCCTACCTGGCTGCAAAGCGGTTACATCTCCGCTGACAGAGATCTGCGGCCGATAGTATATCAGTGTTTTCACCTCCCCTCGGGGATCCATTTGCAGCATTATTGCTGCAAGGTAGACGGCCGTTACCACACACTGGGCAGCCCTTACTTGCAGCATTTGGGCAGATTAACGGTAGGTTTCCTTCAGAAATATTAAATTAAAAGATTTTTTTTTTTTAAAGAAAAAATAAGAGAAAGGGAAAGGGAAAAAAAAAGATGAAAACCCTCCGGAGCTTGCATAAATATTCACCTGAAGAAGACGGAGTTGGGAAATGGAATTTATTACTTACGAAAAATTTCCAGAAAAAGTGGTGTTTGGATGGTCTTTAAAAACCCAAATCCTACTGACCCCTTCAAGGTATTATGTTTGTTAAAAACTATCAAATTGGCTTTTTAAAGTGTTTTCCTTTATCAAAAACTTGCAAGTTGAGGCTCTGCATTTTCATTTTCTCATTGAAAACATGAAGAATTTCAATAAAAATAAACATGAAATAAGAGAAAACAGCACTTGCATTAAAACGATAGATTTTCATGCCCTTATTACCGAATATACAAACTACTTCACTAGTGCAAATGGGGTGCAAAAAGTGGCTGATCTGATCCACTCTGGGGTTTTTGAGGCTGAAATCAGAGGGTTTCCCCCTATTTGTGGTTGTACCGTGGCTTTTCTTAGAGGGTTGGAAATACACTGGACATGTGCGTGCATGTGCATGTTCACCTTCGGGTAGCTGGGAGCTTATAAAGGTCGCAGAAGCGATGGCTGCTTTGGGGCAGGGGAGTTTTCTTAATTCAGTCTGGGTTTTTCCATCCTAAACCCAAGGGAAGTGATGCACCCATACGTGCAGAGGGAAGCGAGCACCTTCTGCTCGCGTGAGCTTGCTGCCCTCCCTGCCAACACGCAGCTGCAAGTGCAACCGGCTCAGCACAAACCCCAGCGGGCCGCCGGCAGTGGATGGGAGGTGGAGGCACTGGTGTCCACGTGCCCCAAAAGCATGGGTGCCCATGAGAGAGCCGTCCCGCACAAATCTTCATGCACGGGATTCCCGTGTGCGCTTGCAGATGCCATATGTGCATGGGCAGCCCTCAGGAAGGCTGGTGTTTCCTGAATCGTCGGGACCAGAGCAATAGGCATATTCTCCTTAGACTGAAAGCCCAGGTCCCCAGTGGTCCCAGCATCTCCACTTCGCACCTCATGCAGTTTACCAGTCGTTCTCCACCATCCCAGTTCCTGACCTGGTTCCAGCTGAGCAGCTTCCCAGCAAGGTTCACCCCAGACACTCCTGTCCCAAAAAGATGCAGGTTCAATCCGTCCGGGCCCCAGGGGAACCGAGCTGGTGATGGAAGAAAAACAATGCGACATCCTAAAACAACCCTTTTTGAGAGCCAAAAGGCATTTGCTGTCCCTAGGGTGATGCACATCAGCGTGGGGTTACTGTAATGAGCTGGAGCTGTGGGGGGGGAGTTGGCTCTGGGCTTGGCCTCAGTGATACGCTGCTTAGTGGAGTCGAATAAGGACCCCACGAGCACTAGGACTGGTCAATGCGCCTCGCTGCGATCAATGGGCAAGCAGCAGTAATTACATTTCCAAGATCAAATGGGCATATAAATGTTTCATCTGGGTAAACGTTGTGTTGTTGGGTCTGTTGGTTTGTTGGGGTTTTTTTTGTTTCTCCTTTCTGCACACGCTGTGGGCATCTGAGTGGATCCCATTGATGCAGACCAAGAGGCTCTGCTAATGAGAGGGAGAGCCTTGCCTTGACACCTAGGGACCCCCACCCCAAAATCCCACTGCTCTTCACAAGCTGTGGGGGCAATCAGCTGCGTGCTCTCACCCAGCCCCACTGCAGACATGGGCTAACGGGCAGGCAAAGGGCATGCTTACACCTATGTATCTGCCAGGATTGCAGCAGCGCTCTGGTGTGCCTGGGCTGGCTCTAACCTTGCATGACTGTCTGCCTTCCTACCATCACCCAACCTCTCTGAAGGCTCAGGCAATGGGGCTGTGTCTATTTTTGTACCAGGCCAGGGTAGCTGGACACTGCCTACACCGATACCCTTGGCTGAGATGTGCACACATGCCAAAGGACCTGATGCACCTCAGCCACTGACCATTGCACCCACTCCTCCATCTCCACCATGCACCGAGTGAGGCTCATGGTGTTCATCCTGCCCTTCAGACTCCTCTGCTGGCTGCTGGACCCCCTAATTTGTGGGCCAGCAGTACACAGGCATTTGCATCCCCACATTTCTCAGCAGCTGGACATGTCCCCCAGCAGCTCTGCCGGGAAGCATCCTCCCCAGCTACCACCTCTCCCTTCCCCTGCCATCCAACACCAGGCTGTTTTGCACGGCAAAGCAGAATCAACCCGAGCTGCCTCTGAGGATACAGCATAACCACCTGGATATGTTTCACCCTGCAGATGAGCCCCCAAAGCACTTTCTCTCTGGGTGCTTCAACCCTTTTCTGACACCACCAACCTCCAGGCTGTGAAGTGCCAACTGTAAAGAACCGTAGGAGAAGGAGCTGGTTTCTTCCAGCACCAAGTAAGGACCTTTACACAGCTCGGGGAATGGCTGACCCCATTCCTGCTGCTCCCCATATCTTCCTTTTTCTTATCCCTGGCTTCCTGTACTCACCTGTGGGCTGCTGCAAGATGGAGGCAGCTGGGAGGCGATTCTGGCAGGGTGCAAGGAGCAAAGCCCCTCCAGACCACATAAGACCTCTGTAGAGGAAGGACAGAGAAGCTGGGAGTATCACTTCTGCTGTCCAAGGAAATGTTTTCCCATGATTTTCCAGTGGGGAAAAACCAGCCCTGTTTTGGCTGCATTTGAGTCTAGAAAGGAAGCTGGAATTTGGGCTGTTTTCAATGTTTAGGAAGTCCAGTCTTGCTCTCCTGATAGACTGTCTTTGTCTTTGACAACCTCATGGCACCAGAGCTTTAGTGCTCAGCAAAAGAAGGACAAACCCGCCTGTCAAGGACGGCAGCACTGCCTGGGATCAGCCCGGTGCCTTTTTCCTCCCCATCGGCTCATGCACTAGGCTGGGACTCTGGTGAATCCTGGTGCCTCAGAGTCTCTGTGTGATGGGTCAGTCACTTCTGTCTCCCTCCTGAAGGTCACATCTCCCTCCACTTTTCCAAGAGCACCAGGATTCCCTGGAGCAGGGGCTGTCCCCATGCAGAGCTGGTCCCAGAAGTCCTGCTTTTACGGCCATGGTAAGGGATGTTCTGAACCCCTCACTCCCTGACCAAGGTGGTCCTCAGCAGGAAGGCAAATTATCTGATGACCAGATGGCCTCGAGACACTTGCAGAAGGTACACTCACCCAGGACCCACCTATCCCAGCCTTGCTCCTATACCAAATTTAGGGACGAGTCCACGCCAAACTCCTCGCACTTCTTGCTTACCCTCTTCCTTCCACTCCCCCCCCGCCACACACCGGCCACACCACACTGCATGTGGCATCCTGGCATCCCAGCCCCATGTGGCCTCTGCAGGAGCATCGTCCTTGAGACATCCCCCAGAAGCTGCTGAGGAGCCAGTTCCCAAGCTGCTGACTTTGTGCATTGGCTGCGCTCACACACAGAGGCATTTTGGGGCCAGCTTCCCCACCTGCACCCTGGAGCTGAAATCCAACACCAGGTTGACCCCTGGAAGGAAGCTGACCGTCCTGTCCCTGCCAGAGAGGAGTTTTACTGCGGAGAGCCAGGATGCTGCTCCCAGACTCCTGTCTGTTGTGAGATCAGGCCAGGCTTTCAAACTTTCCCACACATTTTGCAGACCCACTTGTACCAAGGAAGAGCAGAATGACCCTCATCTGCACAAAAGCCTTGGGCCTTGATGCAGCTTAACAACCCTCAGTGCACCTGCCAAAAGCGTGACCGTCTCCTTGTCTAAGCACTGGAACAAGAAGAAGGACCCACAGGGCCAGTAGAGATGAACACGTATTTTCCTTTGTTCTTTGTCCAAGGTGAGTCTACCGTTTCATGCACAGGGCTGAGAACAGTCCTCACATTGCATGTAAGACTCCAGAACATCCTGTCTGCATGCCCAGGAGCAGAGGCAGACTCTTTATGGGAATGCTGTGCATGGAGGGAAGAGGTTCTTTCATGGCATGTTTCACCCAGTGCAGAAGTAAAGCAAAGCTCCCATGTGCTCCTCCGCGGGGCATGTTCCTGCAGCATCTCTAGGCTTAAGAGTGGGAGGAGGGGGAGAGCGGGAGGATCCAGCACCCCCTGTGCCACACCTGACCCCACAAGAGATGGGGAACTCATGGGAGGATGCTTGCAGGGCAGATGCAGCCATGCTACCTCTCCTGGTGTCCCTCCACAAAACAAGGCAAGACAGGAGAAGTTGAGTCAAGTGACCTGAGCTGCCCCATCCATCCCTCTCTGACTTCCCAGGAGACAAAACTCCCTCAACCCCAAGGTGGAGGTCAATGGATCAGAGTCACCCCTTAATTTTCCTCCTTCCTCCTGCTCCCTGCACCCACCAGTCTGTGCCTGCCCTCAGCAGACAACACACACCTGAGAACAGTGAAGGAGTTGGTGGCTGATGCTTTAGGGACACCCTCCATTTCAGGTGCCCCAGTGCACCAGGACAAGGCCCTTGCAGGGCTTCCTCCAACTTGTGTACCACCAGCAGCTTTGTGCCATCAGCAAAGCCGTCCCCTTCATGCTGCTGGTGGTATTAGAACATCAGAAACACCTTAACCTACATAGCCACTCCACTGCAGCTCCCCTTCCCATGCCCAGTTCTTTGTCTCTCTGTCCTGTGGATTTTCTTAAACACCATGAACCTGTTATTTGCCTAATTCAGCCATAACTTATTGAACAGGGCTACTAATTAGATTTCCTTCTTCATGCATGCGTTCGCTCCCTCTGCCAGTGAATTCTCCTCTATGCAGAGGATTGGAGGTGGAGACTGACCAGCTCTCATCCCCAGCATCCTGCTGCATGCCAGCATGAAGATTTCTTCTTTTATAGAAAACTTTAAAAGTCTCCCTCACAAAGACACAAGAACTTTTGGTTTCCTCTTGCAGGAAATATTTCCACTGCCTGTTCTTTCTGGAGACCTGAAAAACTTCATCAAAAGCAAGCACTTGCCCAGGTAGCCTCCTTTTTTGTCAGCAAGAGGATTTGAATGGCAATTCCTGAGCATCTATCGAAGGAAGCTTTGCAGCAGAACTCGTTTCTCTCTTGGCCGCATCAAGAAGCCCCCAGTGAAGTGGGCTGCTAAGGAGGGATGCGGTAAGAGACCAGCTCCACTGAGCCGATAAACCAACCAGCACCAGATTGCAGATAGTGCCGAGTCTTGGCAGCAACTTCTCCCCGGTAGCTCTGAGACTGGCGCGCAGCAGATCCTCAGCTCCCAGGCTGATGACCTAATTGCAAGGGCCCTCTTTGCTAGTGAGAGGTGGAGAGTGGAGGAGAGGAGCAGGCTCTTTCCCAAGGCACCACAACCAGCATCATTATAATTCAGAGCATCATGCTTGGCTCCTCTGCTCAAAATCACCACACATCCACCAAAGAGGGTGAATCTGAAGGGTTTACCAAAACCAGGACCGTCATAACACCTCAGAGCCACAGGTCAGGATGCTGCTGCCCCGATCTGTCTGAAACAGAAGAAATAAATGGCCCCAACCCACAGCTGAATTGTGGCAGGCAGGGAGCAACCAAGAAAGAATGAAACCCCAGCAGCTGGCTCGATAACTTCACCCCTTAAGCAGTCAATAAAAAGGGCCCCCACCCTCCAGGCTCCTTCCCCATGTTCCTGCATTGAAATAATTAGTTTTCACTTCTAAATTATTTTTTTTCCAGAGCCCAGAAGGTCAAAGTTTAGTACCTCCAAAAATAAAAAATAAAAATAATACTAGTAAAAAAAAAATCCTCTCTCTGCTTTGCTGGCAGAAAACAGCAGGGGGTGAGGGGTAAGGGAAAAAAATCAATTTGAGCTTGGGTCAGCGGTGTGTGCGAGAGAGACCTTTGGAGCAATGGAGATTAATTTCGTAGGAGAGAGAAGGCAGAGTGGAAAAGCAAGGAGGGGGGAGAGGAGAGGAGAGAGCCCAGCCCCACTCCAGGGGAGCCAGGGACAGGTTCGGGATGTGCTTGCTCTCTCTTTAATAAGATCCCAGCATGGCCCAGTGAAATTAATCACTGCTTTGTTAGTACACAGATGCAAAAGTGCCAAGTCAGTTGCTGCACTAGAGGAAAAATCCGAGGAGCTGCTGGCCTGCTGCTCTGTCCCAAAGCCACTGTCCCCTGGGATGGGGGCATGCCAAGGCATGGTCCCTCCTGTTTGCTGGAAACCCTCTGGTCCTACTGGAAACCCTTTCACAAATCTGATAGGGGGTCCAAGGGGTTTATTATCTCCAGCTGAAAGCTAGGGAGATGGTCCAGCAGCAGCAAGGGTGTGGACCCTTAGTAACCTCAGGAGAAGCAAGCTAAACCCGATGTAGAGTTGACGTAGCATGGCCAGTGGATGATGGGGGGCCTGGCCAGCTACAGAGCTGCTGGAAACACCTTAGTGGCAGGAGGGATGGGTCTGCGTGCTTATTTCTGCCTGTCAAAAGCATCATCCCTGGATTATGTGTTGCTATAACTGGGGCAGGGATAATAAGCACCTAATCCAATGTCTGCCCAAGCCTTGGAGCATCTCGGTGGAAGATGAGCTCCTCTGAAAATCTGTCCTGCTCACCTCTGCTATCATAGTGATGGCTTCTGTGACGTGGGTATGTCCAGAGCTGCTTAAGAGCTTATGGAGCCCAGCTGGCTCATTAGAGGCACCTTCCAAGACTTGGGATGGGAAATATGAATATTTGAAGGGGANGGTGGGGTAAGAAAAAGGCAAAATTCATTTATCCCACAATCTCACACCACAATGGGATCCAGAAAGCCCAACCCATACTTGCTGGTAATGAGTCATTCATGGATTGATTGTTTTTATCTGTAACAACTCCTGTAAAATATTCTGGGGTGAATTCTGACCATATTGACCCTGGCGAACCCAGCCATCAGAGACAGTATTGACAATGATGAGTATTGCTATGGACAGCATCCTGGACTGACTGGGATGACGGCAGTGGTGGAGGGTGGTGGAGGGGAAAGAGCAAGCTTTGCTTTTCCTAAAGATGCTCCAAAACTGCAAGAAGTGCAAGAAATGAGCCCAAGTGGGAAATAGGATGTCGTGGAAAGGAAGCGAAGGTGAACTCAGGGCAACCTCCCACCGCTTGGCGGGTGCTCAGAGACTGACCGATCCCAGGGAGGGAACGGAGGAGCAACCTTGTTCACCAGGATGGATTGGCAGGAATATGGGGAGCCTTTGCCTTCCTCTCCAGCCCAGGAGATGATTGGCCAGCCAACAACCTCTTGGCCACCGCGAGGACCTGAGCAGCGCGAGCCATCATCACACAGTACGTCCTGTTTTCTGCCTCCTGTAGGCAGCCGCTGAGAGCTGCAGCACTTCAGGTTTTGGTTTCCATGAAGCCGGGGGGTTCAACACAGAGTGAAATACGTGTGATGCTGCAGATGAAATATGCCCTGTGGATCTAACAGTCTGAAAGGAAAGCTGAAGCAGTCACTTGAAAGACCCAAATTCATGGGGCCAGCTAAACTGGCAACTGGAAGAGCCCTGCCCATCTTCAGGGCTCTTCAAAGCACCTCTTCTTTGTCATGAACCAACAGCCAAGACTTGCCCAGATCTTTGTGTCTTACCAAATGGAGAGGGCAACAGTGCTTGAAGAGAGAAGAAAATGCCCAGCAAGGCGAAACCGCTGTCACAAAGCCCTCGTGTCTTGGCTCTGTGCTGTTTCTCACAGGGATGGATAAAGATATGCCTGACTTGGGGTCGTGCTGATGGCCTTAACGCTTGCTGCCCCAGCTTGAGACCAAAGGTGGGTCTGACTCTACCAGGCTCTCAGTGACAGTCAGATCTCAGCCAGCTGGAGAAGAAAATATTGCTAACAAAGCTTATGTCCAGCAGGATTAATGGCTCACTGAATGACCCCAGGCTTTCAGCATCCTTGCTCTGCCAATCACACCAGCAGAAATGAATAAAGATTTTCTTATTGGTATTTAAAAGGCTTTTAGGAAAAAATAACCCACAAATCAGCAACTCCCCCAAACCTTTTAATTGAGTCTACAAAGTATTTAAATGCTTGACTGGTCAGCAATCGCTTACAAATTACTTCAGGAGCCACAGGGACCTCCCCGTGTGGGGCCAGTGTCATCAAGCAGTTCTGCCTTGTGCCACTCCCCAGATGTCCAGGCATGTACCTTGTCCTTGGAGGATGCTCGTCCTGTCAAGGGTGCTTTGAGACCAGGATCCAACCCAAAAGGCAGAACCAAGGTGCAAGGCCATGAGCTGAGCAAGCAGAATCCCTCATGATGTGGGCGCAGTCAGTGTGCCTCAGTTTCCCCATCTCTAAACTGGAGAAAATGAATAATGAGGTGGACTGTAGAGGTGGGTCAGCTTAAGTATTAATATTTGAAAAAATAAAACCACTGTCTTAAGTATCTCTTGCTCACACACATGGACACATATATATATATGTATTTCCTTCTCATATTCAAGCACAGCATGAAAGCAGCCAAGGAGGAGCTCAGTTTGGGCTGAAGGACTTTGTTCATGGCTTCACTTACTGAGAACACCAAGATGTATTAAAATCTAAAGGGGAAAATCATCTTCAAGGAAAAAAAAAAAAAAGAAAGAAAGAAAAAGACCCAACTCAATCTGACTTTCATGAGACACCAGTTAAATTTTTTTTAAGCTTCCATACAAAACGGCAAATTGTCTAAAATTAGATCTAGGGAATTATTTTATCTGCATGGGGAAAAAGGCTGTTTGATACCGCGACTGTGTAATAGGGGACTTCTTGGCTTCCCAAACACGTTAGGAAGATGCTTTTGATTTTTTTCCCTTTTCTCCTCTTGGCAAGCGCTCAACTTGTTATTTAAAGAAAAATTAAGAGGTGCTCTCAGGTCTGGCTAAGCCCAACGTATAGATTTTGTTTTAAAATAAAAGGTTGGACTGGTTTGGTTTTTTTTTGTTATGTGCTTTAACACAGCAGAGGAACACTATAAAAGCAATCTCAGCACCGATGCCGTTCCCAGTGCTGATGCTCCCTGTCCACCTCTCCCAGCAGCATTTCTACCCCGCACAGTGCAGCCAAGGGCAAGGTGCCAGGCTCTGCTCAAAACTTATTGCAATCAGTGAATCCTTGGGTTCACAAAGACCAGGACAGAGGAGGAAAAGACCATAAACTGAAGAGGGTCCTACATTTGTTTGAGCTGCAAAGTCCTGGGGAAGGGGAGGGATAGATCTGCCCAGCAGATGTTGAAGCCTGAGATCACAGAATCACAGAATCCCAGGTTGGAAGGGACCTCAGGGATCATCCAGTCCAACCTTTCTAGGAAGAGCACAGTCTAAACAAGATGGCCCAGCACCCCGTCCAGACGACTCTTGAAGGTGTCCGACGTGGCCGAGTCAACCCCTTCCCTGGGGAGATTATTCCAATGGTTGACTGTCCTCAGGGTGAAAAATTTCCCTCTGGTGTCCAGTCGGAATCTCCCCAAGAGCAACTTGTGTCCATTCCCCCTTGTCCTCTCCATGTGACTCCGTGTAAAAAGGGAGTCTCCATCTTCTTTGTAGCTGCCCCTTAAGTGCTGGTACACGGTGATGAGATCCCCTCGGAGCCTCCTTTTCTCGAGGCTGAACAAACCCAGCTCTCCCAGCCTATCCTCATATGGCAGGCTTCCCAGTCCTCCGATCATCCTGGTGGCCCTTCTCTGGACCCCTTCCAGCCTGTCCACATCCTTTTTGTACAGCGGGGACCAGAGCTGCACACAGCACTCCCGGTGTGGCCTGACAAGCGCTGAGCAGAACGGGATAACGACTCCTTTCTCTCTGCTGGCGATGCCCTTGTTGATGCAACCCAGCATCCCGTTGGCCTTCTTGGCCGCAGCAGCACGCTGTTGGCTCACGTTGAGCTTTCTGTAGATGTTTCTACCCGTGGAGCAGCAGGGCTGTGTGGCATGTTTGGGTTTGGGCTACAGCACCTGAGCATCCCCATAGTCTCCCCAGGTTTGAGGAAGAGCCAAAGCAGCGTGGCTGGAGTGGTGGGAATGTGTCTGCACCCGTGGGTCACATTACAGTGGGGAAACTTGTTGTCAGGCTCCTGTTCAGGCTTTTCATCATTGTGTGAGAGCATCTTACATGCACGCAGGGTTGCAAAGGGGGAAAAAGGTCACCACTTGGGGCTGCAAACATGAGGCAGGCCCGACTGGCTGGAGGACAAAGAGCCACCATGGATCTGCTGCAGGTAGCTCCACATCACTGCAGATCCACTGCACGTAGCTCCACAGGAGAGAAATCCCCTGCCAGCCCCCTCAGGTCTCTGCGACCATGCACAGGACAGCTTGTGAGGCTGGTACCTGGGTTTTGCCCAATGGTAGGAACAGCTGGGGTCTGATTTTAGCAGGGGACTTGCATGAGGCAAGAAATAATACTGATAAGGTAATAGATTTTGAGGCCAGAAGGATGCACTGAAGTCTCAGCTGACCTTTTGCACAGCACTGGCTGGACCAGGATGGCACACAGTGACCAGAAATACCCATCTACTCTGTACCCTCGTGCTTCCAGAGGGTTTCTTACAGAAATGAAGATGGAGAAGACGACGGAATGAAAAATGGCAATCGTTTCATCTTGCATGACTGACACTGGGTGGACCAATGGCATACTTTGGGGAGTTTGTTTTTTAAAGACAGTTTTTAACCCAACCTTTTAAATACAGCCCTGAGAGCAGGAGGCTTAGGGAAGAAAGTGAAGGTTTCTTCTTTTTTCTTTTTCTTTTTTTTTTTTTGCATTCAAAACTGCCATGGGAATTAATATATACAAGATGTACTTGCCCAAGATGCAGGATCTAAGCTCCTTACCTGTCAGCATTTCTAAATTAAAACCTGATCCACATCCGCCTGTAGTCCGTGGATCTGCCCTGCAAGTGTTGTGTTACATGTGACGGGACTGAGTGTGAGGACCTGGCAAAGTCCCAGCAGGGCGGGAGAAGAGCGCATCGCACCCCTGCCCGGAACGAAGGTCAGACGTTCAGGCTGAAGCTGTGACCATCTGCTTGCATCATTGTCACCTCCTGGAAAAGTCCACCTCTGTGTTGACCTTGCCAAACTCCATCACTATTGTCCTGTAACACCAGCAAGAACGAACTGGTTTTACCACTGGCCCACCTCTATGGAGCTTATTCTTGCTCACTGGCAGGGACACAAAGGGAATAGATAGAAACACCTTGTGCAAGTCCCAGGTGTGGTGTCCCCACCTCAAACACTGCTTTGCAACCTTCAGCTGGGCTTAGGGGTTGAGGTCAGACTGGGCAGGGGACTGTATCACCAGTTCAGCATTTCAGTTGGCAGCTAAGGCTGTGTTACTGGGCTGGTACCACTGACCAGTGTCCTGGAAATGGTGTGCTCAGCTCATAAATCGCCACCGGCAATGCAGTACACCATGATGCAGACAATGTGGCTTTTTTCAGTGCCTTGGCAGGTCATCTAGAGTCTGAACTTGAAACAAAAGCTGGTTTATTTGGTCTCCACCTTCCTGAACTAAGCCTAAGCCTCAGATCTGGTGGATGGGCAAGCCACACACAGCCTCTGAGTAAATTGTTTTTCTCTTCAGGGAGTTGGAGAGTGCGTTTTCTTGGGCTGCAGTGACCATGAAGTCGTGAAGCTCAGGATCTTGCGGGAAGAGAACAAGACAAAAAACAGGATCACAGCCCTGGACATCTGGAGAGAAGACCTAGGACTGTCTGGAAGAATCCCATGTGATACAGCCTTGGAAAGAAGAGGGGTCCAGGAGAGCTAGTTGCTTTACAAGGATCATCTCCTCCAAGCTTAAGAGCAGCCCATCCCCAAGTGCCCGCTGTCAAACAAAAGTCAAGCTGGAAGTGTGGCACAAGCAGTGCAAAAAAAAAAATATATATAGCCAATCTGGAGTCAATCTGCTGACTCAAAACCTTCACCAGTAAAATCCATTCCCAACGCATGTCCCAGTGGTGGAAAGCTCTGCTCAGAAAGCGCTCCCATCTTCTGAGGGAGAAGAAGAACAACATCTTGTTCTCCACTCCTCATCCTGCCCTCAATCTTCTGAGCCCTGGCCTAGAAGTCAACACAACACACACTCAGCACAGACGTTGGGCAGCAGGCATCTGCCACCGAAGTCCCCAGAAAAATTCCTGGGGGGCTGGGGGGGGGGGGGCGTGAAAGGGG